>VUQR01011553.1:0-36345 GCA_015108515.1 Hemichromis elongatus
TCCATCCCTTGACCCTCCCCCTACACAAAAGTATAAGGAAGAATACACCATTGTCTGAACTGTACTTTCTTTTCTTTCTTTATATTTTTATTTTTTTTATTTTATTTTTTTTTTTTGTAATTTTTAAAACATTTTTTGTTTTCAAAAATAGAAGGAAAAAAGGAAACATTGCTTTTTAAAAACATTTATCTATTTATATATCACTTTTTTCTTTTTCTTTTTTTAAATTCCTCTGAATTAATTAATCTGCTTTTTCTTTTATGTCCTGAAGATGACTTTTTAACCCACGGTGTGGCATGCACATAGCACATGCATTTCTGGAACTAGATATTTTTTCCTTTTATTTTAAATCTTTTATACTTGAAAAACAAACAAGAAGAAAAAAAATTCTCCCAGTAGCGACTTTACATTGCTTTTTGAAGACTTTGTGTGGTTAATCAGCGTGTTAGTGGATTTTACTGCAGCATATACACAAAGATGGAAGGTGAACATTTGGGGGCTTTTGCACGTTCCATTCGATGGTGGGGACAGGTGGGAGGGGTTTTACTGACATCACATACACGCTCACACACACACACACACACACACACACACAGGCACGCACACGAGTGCACGTACAAACACAGAGCTGAAGGTCTTTACAATGATTTGACTTGAATGTCTCAAGATTTCAAGAAGAGTTTTGGAGAATTAAAAAAAAAAAAAAAGCATTCAGAAAAACAAAACACAATTTTATTCGAAACACACCCACCCGTGTGCATACATACACGCAAAAACCCACTGACACACACCACAACCAGGAGCTACATACCTTAGTGTGCTTTCTAATTTTACATGTAGTGACGTGAGAAATACTTGTTTGTGACATTCCACTGAGGTTGGAAAGACACTAATAGGCAGTGTTTTCTTTTTTTTTTTTTCAATGCATTCTCTGGTCAACATGTGATAGGCCTCCAGGTAAGATGTGGGTCAAATAAAACAAAAAAGGAACTTAAAATAACAGTAATGTTGGGTCTGATGGTGGTGTGCGTTAGTGAAAAGTGTTAGTTTGAGGCACACAGAGAGAACTGAAACTTATACAAGAGTGATACGCACAGAACATGGGTGATTTTTAGGACTACAGCGAGGCCCAGACATCCTTTCTCCAGCCCGTCTGCTACAATACAACTCAGACACCTGCATTTACACAGATAAGGCGGTCTACTAGCGAGAGAATGAGCTGAACTGCACTTTTGGTGCACTGACTATATAACTTGGCAGTCAGAAGTGAATGAAGCGGGACACTGTTTGTCACACAGCGCCACCTGTAGGTCACAGGCGATGGCAAGTTGATTGCAAAATACATTTTGATGTGCAAATTTCAAATAGTTATTAACTTTGAAGAAGACAGAATAAGTGATCTGACAGCTCTGTCCTCCTGATAACTCATTCTCCCACATTGTAGTGGTGTGTTCCAGCACCACCCAAGGGTTGGAAAAAGGATTATCTTCAACTCTTCAAAGGACACAGAACAAAATATGACTAAATATGGAGAACTCGCCTCATTCTCACGCTCATCATGATCTTTACAAACGATGGTAAAAGTTTATCCCTTAATACGTTCAGCAACAAAGAAAACAAAGATGAAGAGTTTCTCTCCTTTCTGCACATTTCTATTGGTCTCTTTCTGCTGCCTCTGTGTTAACCCCACACCCTGGAAGACTTTTGAGATGTTTCTGATTTGTCAGACATAATTCACCATATCCATGTTTATACCCTGCATCCCAGTAAACCCTTTTTTTTAGACTTAATTACAAAAAAAGTCAACTTCCACAAAAATAAGTACAATTCCAGCTGTATCAGTGGCAGGCATTTGGCACGGAATAGACAGTAGACGAGCAAGCAGAAAAGTTATCATTTTGTTCCCTCTAGATATACATACAGTAACTATCCAATCTCCCTGTAGCTTTCGGGCCACTGGTGTTTTTAGCGTATGTGAAGGTACAGAGAGAGGAATGTCATTCAGAGGAGAGAGAGAGAAAAACAGAAAGCACTTTTAATCATCAATAAAAAAAGAGAGAGAAACCCTGCAGACCATAACAAAAAACAGGACTGAAGAACATTTTCCCTCTGCAGACAGTAGATTCTCAGTGTTGCTATTATTAGTATTCTTTTGTATCATTCATGCAGGATTCCATAGAGTGTACAACTCTGCAAGTCTACAAAAAACGAAGCTGTGTTGGGGTGCAACAGAAGATTCAAGCTTCAATGTTTTGAAGAAGTAGAAGAGAAGGAGGAAGAAGCAGCTCCAGGAGTAGAAGAAATACTGCAGAAAACAGTTTGTTTCTCTGTTTCTGAAACCCATCCTCCACTATTTTTTTTTCCTCTCGTAGGTCATAGGTTGAGGTTGGTTAAATTGTTTTTGGGAGGAGTGCAATCTCTCCAGTAACTGGGGTAAACATCCCAAGACGCACCCAATCCTGTCCTCCAGATGTCCACGGAGGGACTCGTCGACCCCCGTGCAACACTCCCCAACTCTCCCACCCACTTAGCCTCCCTCACCTCTTACAGGCGGAGGGCTCCTCGTCAGGTTTATTTTGTATTTAAAAACACAGATGATAAAACTCATCGATATACAACTGGTGGCTGGGAGGGTTAGTTTGAAATCTTTTCGCAGCTAACTTAACAGTAGTTAGCTCAGAGAAGTAAAGAAAACAAACAAACAAACAACAACAACAAAAAAGAGGTCGCTCATTTTTGTCTCTGACTGTAAAGTGTCTTTTGTCGAGTCGCAACTCTTGACATCTTGTAAGTGGCTATAGCTCATTGCCAGAGGCATAATTTAAGACACAAAGACTAGTGTCTGACGCTCCTCAAGTTTGGTCTCATTTGGCATCAATAGAAATGATCGACAACAACGCGAGCAGAACGCGGAGGTGTTTCGATACCTCCTCATATCGCCTTTTGGATCTCCTGATTCTGTCTCTGCATTCTTGTTCCATCCCATGACACCTGTTGTTTCATCTAACTCACTGTCACTTAGACAGCAGTGGAGGAATGGGAAAAACAAATTGAACAGACAAGAAAGAAAAGTTTATATTTTTTTCCCTTGGCAGTCAGTGCTCTGGCTCAACTTCTTTCGGTATATCAATTTATTTTTTTCCTTGTTAAGTCCCACCCCCTTCCCCAGAGGCTAGCACCAATCGTCATCCTCCGTTTCACTGTAGGGTTCATGCAGGCCTTTGCGAGGACCCCTTGGATGCCCAGCTGGAGGAGGGACCTTATGGGGCCCAGTGTGTGGGGGTCCGTGGACATGTGTGGAAGGCGATGAAGATCGGTAGCCATTGGGTAGCCGGCGCTGGGCGGCAGACTGAACTTGGCCCTGCGCAGGCCCTGTCAAAGCTGTGGTTGGCGGAGGTGCATGGTGAACAGTTCTAGGCGAGGTTCGGCTGGGCTGCGGATGGGGGTTGTTGACCGGGTGTGGTTGTGGGGGAGGTGGGGGATGGGGGTTATGTTGCTGTGGTTGTGAGGGAGGTGGCAGTGGGTGGTTGGCATGAGGGTGTGGGTTGCCCCCTTGCATGGGGTTTGGCTCATAGGCAGGTGGTTCATGGTGGGGCTCGTAGTCCTGGTAGTCCTGGTTGTAGAAACATCCATCCCCTTCCATGGAGCCCCCTCCTCCACCTGTGTCTCCCCAGCGCAGTGGGGGCTGATGACGTGATGTGCCATGGTGGGCCAGCTGAAGGCCAGCGGGGGGAGGACCCTGGCCTTGGGAAGGCTCTGGAGAAAAGCGGCGAGGGGCAGGAGCTGGGGCTGAGGGTCTGCCTTGTGCCACCCCAGGAGGTGTGGGCATAGCCTTACGGACTACAGGGGAGTAAGTAACATGGGGCCGGGGCGTTGCAGGTGTCTGAGGCAACTGCCGACGGCCCCGCCGTGGTGTACTGGTCCCCGAGGTTGAGGGGACAGGGCTTCCGCTGACTGAACTACTACCCTACACAAAAAGTGAAATAAAGCAAATAAAAAGAACGAACCACAAATTCAACGACAAAACATGTAGAATAAAGTAGAGGATGGTAAAGATTTAGCATGAAGCCAACAGAGAGAGAAGGAAAAGAATGCAAGATAGAGAGGCCAGAAAGAAAAGCAAGAAAAGGACCAGAACAAGATCCACAGCAACAATAAGAATAAAAGCACCATCCATAAAAGAGTGCCAAAAATGAAATGCATTAAAAGGAGCAGAGCAGATGATGTGGATAAAAAAGATGAGATTTCAAACAGGACCATACATAAAAAAGCGACATGTTACGCAGAGGAAAGAAAATAAAAGACGACAGGAGAAAAGAAGGATAAAGGGTTGATTTCCAGGATAACAAATGCAGTACAGGGTAAATATGGTAACTAAACTTACATAAAATGTGTCTGGTTTTGCATTATTTTGAGTAAGCTGTGTAGCATGTACGCATAACACAAATTCAAATAAGAAAGTCCACTTCCTCCCCTTTAAAGAAAGCTGTTGTATCTGCAGTAGCTATATAATAATAAAAATATATTACAAAATCAGCATGTTTAGCTAAGTAATATGCATTACCAAAAATTCCATGATCAAAGAAAATTTAGGTCTAAAATATAGCGGGCAATATGCTCGGAAAAGAATAAGGAAACACAGTGGGAAGGGCATGAGACAACATTTAGACAGGGCAACTGGGAACAGCAGTAAGGTACTCAAATATACATTCTTTATGCATATTTGTTTGGTCGTTGGTGGTTTGGTAGCAAACACTTTTTGCTTGTTTCTGCATTATTATACCAACAATAATGCATGTTTATGTGAATATAGTGAAACAAAAATGTATACACAAATATACATAAAGATACACATGCTATCTGCTGTTATTAACATAATGCCAACAATTAAAACCATGACCTTTAATATGAGGGCAGAAGACCTTATTAAACAGCTGGACCTGGGTTCGGAGAAGGGTGCATTAAACTTGCATTCTCTCTATTGGCCAGCAGGGGGCAACCTTTCTGGCTTTCAACAAGAAAATGATCCTGTTTGTCACATGTTACTTAGCAGTTTTTGCTGATGACTCTATGGCTTAATTTTTATTTGGTCCTGCTGTGAGTTTTTGCTGTGATGTGGTTTCAAGAAACTGAAACAAGCCTTCAAAACAGTATTCCACAAACCAACGGGTGATTAGGGCTGTGCGATATGACCAAAATCTCCTGATATAGGACATTTCTCATCCTGATAACAATAGAGATCACAAAATAGTGCTTTTTCTCTAAATTCTGTGAAACTTATGGCAACTCGTGTGAAGTGTTTTTCGGCTGGGCATTGTGTACTTGGAATCGAGTGTTTTGACTGATGCATGAAACTAAATATTTTAGATAAAAGTTGTTTCTTTGTGAGTATTTATTACGTGGTGTGCTGCGGGGAAAAGCCCGTCATAACGTTTGAGTCTAAGGTTTATTTTGAACACCTGATAGCACTTTTTGCTTCTCCTCATAAACTCTCTCCATACTCTTTCACAGGATTCTTTCGTAGGTGGTAGAAGAGGTTTGTCATGTTTGTGTATGTGGTGAGGACCGATTTGCGGCATAATTTACAAAGTACTTTTCTGGTCCGTGTCAGACTTTTCATAACCAAACCATGTCCATGCTACAGAGGTAGCACTTCGTTTAGGAACAAGGTCCTCGATTTGTTTTGGCTCGTCTTCTGTTTGTAGCTACCTGGTTCTGCCTCATCTTCACTGGCTATGTTGGTAATCTCTGTGCCGTAAACAGTGTTTGCAACACGTTTTTGTTTTGTCAACTGATATATTTCATCATATCGCACAGCCCTATGGGTGATGTCATGGTACATCCGTCTTTTTTTATACAGTTTACAATCAGAGAAACATTTATAATGCAACTACATCAAAAAGCTACACCTGATGTAGACTACTGCACTGTGTTTGGTTACAACCAGAAAAAGTTACTGGGGCTTTTTGGCTGATAGTCCATCAGGTAACTACGGTCAAATTAGAGTGCCAATATTAGACCATTTGAAATGTGTGTTTGACTAATATTTATTTATTTATTTTTCTCATTAAAAACCAACAGGTGTGTTTTTCCAGCCTAGAGATCATGTGCACTCAATACCCCGGGGAACCCACCTGTCTGTGTGTCACGCAATCGCGACCCTCGCTGGGAGATCGCGACCAACGCCGGTCCCTTTCTCGCTCCCGGTCACGGGAGTGCCTGTGGACGTACTCGCCTCCTCGTTCTGCTACATAGCGCTCCTTGTCCACAGAGCCATGGTGATGGTGATGATGGTGGTGGTGCTTACGGTCTTTGGACCGGCCACGATCCCTGTCTCGATCCTTGTCTTTTGACGTGAGGTCGCCAGACTGAGTGGTTGTGCTTAGGTCTGTGCCCAGGCCTGATGACAGAGTGTTTAGAGGGGTTCGTTATTATTGCACTCCAACGACAAATTCTAGCAGCCCTTGGAAGTAATGGGTAAACAACAACAACAACAACAACAAAGACTTTTTGTTCAATTGTAAACAAATGTGATTAATTTAATGCAAAAGGTGAGACGTTTGAAAGAAAATGAGTTCTAGATTGTGCAAATATTGTTGCAGTACCTGTCAAATGATCAATTTTGCAAAAAAGGTGTGTGTTTGTGGTCTCTCCCACCTGTGTCAGCCTCAGTGTAGCGACAGAGGGACCTCTCAGATGCCCGATGGCTCCGGTCTTTTCGCCGGTGTCCGTGTCTGGAACTTCTTCCCTCTTCTGGGATTGCATGCTCCATGTAGTCGTCTGCCCCTCCTTTGTCTCTGTGACCACGCCCAGACCTGCTGTGGCCCAGGGAGGAGGCGGAGCGTTTCATTGGACTGCTGTCATTGATGGTCTAAGAGAGGAAGAGAAAGAAACCACCAAGGGATGGAGGGAGAGAGAGAAATGCAAGGAGAGGTGTTTCCTTTGAATGTCAGGTTGCTGTTTCATTTAAGCAGCGGGATAACAGATATGTATAGGGGTGTATATATAGGTTTAACTGGGGTCTGTTTCTATGAAAGCCCTCAACGCATCTTCTTCCTATAACCTATACCAAATCATAGACCCCCAATCATGCTACTTCAAAAACAGAGACATTGCATACAATTTATAAGCCAGGGGTTGGCAAAAAAACCCCCATTAGCCAAGTTTAGTCCTTTTAAAAAATCCATTTGGCCTAAAGAGGAAAATGTAAGCATTTCTTATAATCCACCAGAAAAAAATACAAAATTTTGTACAAAAAGATGGTGGGATTATGTTCAAATAATGTTAAAAGACAAATGAAACACAACATGCTTATTTGTTTGTCCCTTCTTGATACTGGTATTTATGTAGGAACCTTACGTCAATGACACTTGAGGAAGCAATCACATGCGATGCCTCCACCTCTATCATAATGTTAAGTCTATGTATTTCAGTAGCTATACATGGCTAAAGCAAGGCCAGTGCAGTGTTGTATTAACATTCGAACCTGGTGCAGGGCTTAATTGCCGACCCCTGATACATAAGATTAAAAAAAAAAAATCAAAAGGAAGCACAGGAAAAGAGATGGTGGCAAGCGATCATGCCTTCTATGCTTCTGTAACTTGTAACGTTAAAGAAAAAAAAAAAGGGGACAGAAGGGTCAATTGAGAACTTCTCCATTTTCACCGCCCATTAATGCCCCCCCCAAACATGGCGTATTCCAGGCTGCACAAAACTCTTCTGTTTCTGCTTTGTCTCAGCGTGCTTTCCTGCAACCATGCATGTACATAGGAGATGTCCTGAGTCTGCTAACGACATTCCTCTGCAGTGCCGAGGCCTCGTGACCTGAGGCAGGACAGGACAGCAGGACAGCGCCTATGGTGCCACAAGTTGCTGACCTGGGCATGAAAATCATATCAGGTTACTTCAGTGCTAAATCCTTTTTGCAGCTGAGCTGAGCAAGTTTTGCAGTCATTGTGAATCGTCACAGATTAAATTACAGATGATGGGTTGGCAGATTAACTGGCCTCACAGAAGTAGCACTGAGAATCCTATAAACATATCCATTCATATGCACGTATGTCCATATCCCTCCTTTTTTCGGACACTCTAATCACACACTGCATACATTCACGCAAGCACACACCCACTCAAACAAAAAGCTCTAAGTTCTACCATGCAGGTAGGCAGTCGTGAATGGAGACTCATAATGGAGACTGTTAACAGCAACAACACAAAGATAAGCACACAGGCATGAGGACATGAGACAACGAAGCACCAGGAGCAGCAGCTGAGTAAAGAGAGACAGAGATACGGAAGACCCGGAGACGGTCGTATGACCGTAAATGATGAGAGGGGACAAGCAGAGTTCAGCCCGAATCCAAAACTTCTGCATTAAGTGCACGAGTGAAGTAGCTAAGGGTCAGTAGGATCAGTTTGGAAACTGGACTTGCATATGAGGTCATGCTAAAAATGGTTGCTTTAATACATCTTAAGAAAACCCCTGCTTGAAAACACACACACAAAAAAACACACAACACGAAGACATGGCAAATGATATATGTGTTTGAGAAAGGGACTTGAATAAAGAGAAGGGGGAGGAGGGAGAAGACAGAGAAGACAGGGTACATACACTGAGGTTACTGCCACGTTGCTTCCCTTTCCTCCGCTGCTGTATGAGCACAGAGAAGACACACACACACAAAAACAATGCCACAAATACACCAAAGGTATGGACACATGGAGCGCACACAAAACAAGGAGGGGAGGAGAAGTGAGGGGGAGAGGGAGAGAAGGAAGGGAGACAGGGATTGTGTGATATGCAGTGATCAAAGAAGAAGGATGTAAAGGAGTACAAGTTTTTTTTTTGTTTTTTTTAAAAAGAGTATTAGATTGGGGATCAACCCAAAAAGAGGATGGAGCGCCAGAGTGGAGAGATGAAAGAGAGAGAAAGAGAAAAGGAGGGACAGAGAAAGAAGGTCCGATTAGACACCAAAGCAGCAGCGAGGGTGGAAGAGATACACTTACCACAAATACTGGGGGTGATTGGTGCCACGAGAGTGTTATACAAGATCACCATGAAAGTGCTCAGTCAACAAAAACACTGTCACAACATCAACGATGATAACCAGCAAAAAACACATGTAAAACGAAACTGCAGAACACACAAACACGCACACATCTGTAACACTCAACATCATGCTAGAGCCAGTCCTGCTAATAAAGGGGGGGAGGGGTCGGCACTTGGAAAACCTCTGATAGGAAGGAAAAGACAGTTTAGTAAAACCAGAACAAAAGGATAAATAAATTACGACCCTGGCAAAAGAAGAAGCAGAAATAATGTGGGGTGGGTGTTGGGGTAGAGAACTGCGCATGTCTGTGTGCGGTCTGTAAATGTGTTGTGTGTGAATGACAACCAGAGCACTCACCGGGATATGAAACAGTTTAACATGGATGAGGGTGTGGGATGGAAAACAAGGCAACCGCATTTCCAAAAACACCTCCATGCAGGTGAAAGAGAGATGAGGGGAAGAGAAAAGGAAAACAGTCGGGAGAAAAGAAAAAGAAAGGAATGAAAGGTCTGACTTTGCTTTGCTGTGGTCCTTGTGAACCCAAGCCTGGAGGTCAACATGTCAGCAAAACATTTCCATGTTTTACCCTGAAACACTGTCATGATGTGCTGGCGGACATCATGGTTGCAACCACGTCACCCAGCGCAAAATGTAACCAGTGATTGTAAAAGTTTGTCGTTTGCAACCTCGCCTCAAACATTTTCCACTCTGGATTCAAGAGACCGCAGCAAGAAATCCATAAGCAACGAGTCAGACCTTTGCAAATGTCATCGTTCCAAACAAACGGAGATAAGGAGCGGACACAATGAGGACAACGGACAGTGGAAAGGTGAGAATGCTGCTCACTTGGTTGTCGCCTGGGAGGCGGGGCATGGAAGCGGCCCTGCCGTGGCCTTCCATTGGTGGAAAGTGCTCAGTATCCGAGTAACCATCCTGCCCCATCTCTCTCATCTCTACCGTCTGTAAACAGAGCAGGAGAGCAGGAGGTGGTGTGATTGGCTGCCATGAAAACTAATAGGGAGGAGGAGAGGGGGGTAAGGTGGAAAGGTTATCCAAAGAGAGCAGAAAGCTGAAGGTCCCAGAGGAAAATCATGTCAGTTGGATAATTTGGTCTTAAAGTGTTGTTTTCTTTTTAAAATGTACAGAAAAAAAGGAAATTGTGTGTTCAGGTCTTTAGCAAATACTCCAACAAAAATCCAATTTTGTGTTTGCATATGCTGCTGTCACTTGAGTTGCAACAAATGGCAGCAGAAAGTGATTTGTTGTTTTCCTTTTTGTTTACTGACACTCAGTGCCAGATGGAGGAGCTTGTGAGTCCCGGCAGGAGTGGACTCGGAGAGGAAAAAACCACATGCAGCCAAAAAGAGGCATGAGGGGAAAAAATAAGAAAGAAAAAAGAAATCTGATCAGATGACAATGTTAGCCAGGTGCAGGTCCTGGTACACTGTGGGCACTGAATGAGGTTATGGTAAACTGAAAAAAGCACTGGTGGGTCAGCTACACTGCAGTTATCAAAAATCCACTATGTTGGGCTTTTTTTCTTTATTAGAAACATGCAAATTTTATGTAGCAAATTTGCAAAATTTGATTTTGTTTGGAGTAAATCGCATTTTAGTTCAATCTTAACTGATAATCAGAGATTATCAGGTTGTGTCTCTGGCTACTGAGTGTATTCGCTCCTTTAGACCTCTGCTGATCATTGTGGACACGTGGCTATGATAAGAGGGCTGACAGATGCATTCACCTGCCAGACCTCCGCTCTTCCCCCGCACGAGGTCTACAAGCAGACATGTTTAACGGCATGAAAACAGAGACATGAACCAGTCTGAGTCAAATGAGATGCAGAGATATATAGTCACTGGACAATTCAGTGATATTAAAAAAAAATAAAAATAAAAATAAGATAAAAACAGTTGTGTGTAGAGACAGGTTTGAGAGATGGAGCTAATCAAAGAAATGTTAAAGCCATATCAGTGATATCTGAAGAATCCAAAAAAGAGGAACAGCAGGAAATAAGCGTAACATCTACAGTAAAAAGATAAAGGCAACAGTGCAGTAACGATGATGCAGTCTGAGCTCTGAACTCACGGCACCATAAGAATAGGAGTGTATTCCTAATATTAAACGTACTGGAAAAAGAACAAACACAAACTTATCAGCTGCAGTGATTTGATCTAATTCTTTATAAAAAGCAGGTGTTATGAATGAGCAGGTCACTGCTGAGCCTGGATATGGAATTACAAACTTGAACAGTAACATTTTACCACTTAATTGTCCTCAGTTGTAATTGGGAGCTACATCAAGTAACACGTTACAAATCATACAAATTATCTATGTGGTCTCTGTGCAGCTTATTGTGCCATTCCCGTGTGTGTGTGTGTGTGTGGTGAGCTTTTACCTGAGAGTTAGTCATGCTTCCCAGGCCATCCACAGGGTGTCCCTCAGGGCTCCAGCTGCCAACCTTCTGAGACATTTCCTGAGCACGAGCCGTCACCCACGACTGGCTTTCCGGGACGCCTCCCTCCACCGGCCTGTGACACACACACACACACACACAAACATATATAGAGATATAAACAAGTCAAGGCTATGTCTTTCTTCAACAAACTTGTTCCTGTAAAGTGAAAAGAATCCGGAAGCGTCCAACTCACAGGCTGTTGGTGGTCTCGGTCATCTCAGGAGGAGGCAGGGCATTGTTAAGTCCTGGACCCCCATCCTGGGAGGGGGTAGGTGGCTCCACGCGCTGAAATAGTAATGGCGTTCGATTCTGTGTGAGATATACAACATGGCCGTCGCCAGCTATCAGGCAGACTGACAGGGAAATGGGGAGGGGGGAACAAGGGCAGAGCATGAAGACAGGGGACAGAGAGAGTGGACTGCCGGCTGAAGCAAGACCGGGCAAACGGGAGAATGGAAGAGTAATGAATGGCCAGCAGCTAGCAGAAGGAGTGAGATGAGCAGACTCAGATGTCATTCTTGGATCAAAGCAAAAAGATGATCAGTGAGGAAGCGGGATGCAACCGCTGCATCCAGAGCAGCAAACTAGAACAGTACTGGATTTCGCCTGATGAACAGTTGTCAACTGATGTATTAACAGACTGAAATTGAATGGGTGGGAGGTATGTTAAAAAAGAGAAGAAAAGGATATTTGTAGGACAATTAAAAAAAAGGACCATATTCTAAAACGATAGAGGACATTTTAGCAAAGAAACACAGCAACAAGCCAGTAGCAGGCAGGTAAAATACACGATGGCACGAGTCAAATAAGAATGTTATGTTTGTTATCATAACCAGTGAAGAAGTTGGAACAACCGCCTAATGTCCACTAATCACCACTTTTCTTAAATCTAAAATTTTATTTAGTTATTAAGTTTTTTTTTATTTATTATGTTGTTCACTCTGCTTTTGTGAGTTTTTAGTTTGCAAGGAATACATGCAATTTTAACCCCAACAAGTAAACTTGTATGATCTATTCTGACCTAATGGCATTTTCCATAATGAAACACTGCATGGATCTCTCTTTGCATTTATTGATAAGATGGTAGCTGACATCTGACGCTCTAGTAAAGTCACACTGCAGCATGTGCGATATAAAGTATGTATAAAAAAAATTAAAGTGTGGCTGTGGAACATTGCAAAGGATTGAAGGCAGGAGAAAAGAATGCAGATCAGAAATAATGAAGAAGGCAGTGGCTTGCATCGGGAGCATCATGAGAAGTATCTCATATTACATACATGCAATTACAATATTAAGGGCAAGCAAACCTTTATATTACGGCTGCATAACAATGTTAGGAACCACAAAATTTCAGCATTAATAACATATCATCTTGTGAGGGTGGTCTATACCTGTCCAAGGTGACAAGCATGGGTAACAGGGAGTTAGAAAGTAGTGCATTGTTACAAGCAGTTGATATAGGAAAGACACGAGCTCTGCTAAAGAAGCCAATGTGAAGATTCCCATCTAGTTCAGGCATGGGCCCATTTGGGATTGTGACAACATTTCAGCTTACTGTGAAAAAAAAATCTACTACATTCTGTATGAGGAAGTTTTTTTCTCCTCAAATATTTTAAGGGTTGTGTAACAAACTTTGCCCAGAAGATGGCAGCATTGTTTTCTGAGCATTACCTTTGTGAAGTTATTGACTCTGCCTTTATAGGTAATTGAATGGAGATGCTTCCCTAATCTGAAGAAATGCTGTCACAACCCAGGTTTGTATAGATGAAGTTACAGACCTGTGGCCTCGGTTTCAGCACGTCAGTCTGCCTTTAATTTTAAAGGATCGGATGCAGGTAGAGTGTTATTTCACTGGAGACGGGCAATACCTGCTCATCACGAAGAGCCTGCGAACGTTTGATCTTGCTCTGCCGGTAGTACTCCATGATCATCATGGCAGCATAGATTTTCCCCACTGTCAGGTCGGTCGCTGCAGAGAGAATTACAAGTTACCCTGCGGGATCAGGCTCTTTGGTGTCTGAGCATGAGGAATGGTAGAGAGGTGTGAGGCAAGCGCACAAGAAGCACTTGCATATTCACACACATACATGAACATACAGCAAATACTCTTTTCAATGCCAGGCTGATTAAAAACTTCAATTAACTCTAAAAGGCACTTTTATGTGTCACAAGAACAACACTGTAACTGAACAATCTCATTCTGATAAAAGCTCATGCTTAGTGTGTAAACTATGGTCTCCAATAAAATGACTAAAATTGTCTAAAACAGATACAATCTGTGCACATGAAAGCATTACAGAACCAGAGTAACTACTCATTTATACTTTAGGGCTTGTCTGTGTTTTTCCTCAATATAGTTAATCCTAAAAAGAGAGATTTGCCCGTAGTCTATAGAGCTGCCTGCCACGGGGGGAAAAGCCATCTATCGAAGGTTTATCTATGGTAGGACACCTTCTAATCTCAGGCACAGAAATGGGTAGAAGAGTGAACGCTGAGCACTGGTAACTCTTGCTTTTGTGAGTATGGGGGAAAAACTGCTATGGCATTCATTTTGTAATTTTGTGATTGCAAATTAACTACTTTAGCGCCACCTGTTGGACACAGATGGTAGCTTCAGTCTTGTAACCCTGCTCTAGCAAAAGTTCACAGCTATCTTCTTTTTTGCTTGGGCTGCTGAACTATTATGGCCAACACATGCAGAATTTGTCCACTGCACTGTATTGTAGCATGCAAAGAAAGCCCTTTAAATGTGAGGCAGCATTAAAAAGGCCAAAAAACAACACAGCGGTAGTTCACAGTCATAGCAGGAAGTCACTGCAGCCAGCCTAAAATAAATTATCGGGGCCTGTTACTGTCATTTCTCATTTGATGGAGGAAAAGTCAGCTGAATTTACGTCATGAGTGAGTCAGAGAGTAAATACACCCAAATTCATAAGAAAGTATACTCTGTCATTCTCCAAAGGAAAGAAGTTTCATAAATATTATTACAGGAGGAAGTTTACCCTCATTAATGATTAGAGAGCACTCTTGGCAATTCCCCAGCACAGAGCCAGCCATCCCCACTCTAGCTGCATTGAAAAAGCGGCATTGGGTATCCATACTTGTGGTATTTAACCATGACAGAGTATTATTGAAAGTCATCAGACAATGGAAATGCAGATGCATTTCTTTAGATGGGAAGCAGTGACACCGGTAAAGAAGAAGAATATTACTTTTTTGTCTCACTCACGAAGGTCTTAGAACAGATGATCAAATCACGTACACGATGACGCACTCGAGGCATTCTTAGAGACATCCAACTGGGCTGTGTGTGGTTCAAAGATGGGTCCTCTAGGAAGTGACTGACGGTCAGAGCTCCAACAGTTCAAAGAGCAAAAACGCTGATAGAAGTGACTAGCTTCTGTGGCAATATGATGGGCAAGCATGACTTCCTCATGATTCAAGTGGGTGATTCATGTTTCCATAATGTTTTGCTTCTTATGGATAACCAGAAGAAGTTGTCTGCAACAATCAGCCCAATTTCCTCCCAGTAAGCTCAGGTTGCTTCAGAGGGTACGTAGCAGTTAACAGACTCCAGTTTCTACTTAACCACTGAAAATTCAGTTCTGGTAAGTCTGCTTTGACAAGGCATACATCAGTAGATTGGCACCTCAACAATCGTATGTATCAGTGCAGCAGAAACTTTATTCAAAAAGCACACCTTTACAGGCCGTTAGCAGTTTTCTTCTTGGACCTACTTCAACCAAGTCTGGTCAAAACAGTTGAGGAATTAACAAGAAGACAAAACTAACATGGTAGGATTTATGAGCCAAGATACTTGTTTGTGGGAAAAATAAGAGCACGATAATAAGTTCCTTAAATTAAAAGAAAATACAGATCAAGGGAAGAGTTTAGCAGCCGATGAGTGCATATTTCATCTGCTAGTCTTCTGATTTAAATCAGCTCTTACACGTTAAAGTGATCCAATGACAGACCTGGAAACAGCCGCTGTCAGTAGAATTACCTTAAAGGATCAGGATACGACAGTTCACCTTATTCTTGATCAGCTAACTTCCCCAAAACACATGCAAGAGTCAGGCCCGAACAACAAGCACAGCACTGCTATCAACAAGTATGAATGGCACCTGAAAGACTGAATCTTTGAACCAGTGTTGCAGTTTATTTAATGTAGTTTTTCTTTTCCTTGTTTTGTGTAACTGGAGATTAGGGGAGGCGTGTAATGCATTAGGATTGCAGGAGACTGTAGTATTGCACTGCAACACATTGGACATTTTCGATAGCTTCAGTGATGATGGAGGAAGTGTTTTTTTTCAGTAAAGAGCTGTTGTCCTTGTGTAGTTCAGTCTCAGTCAGTTTTATTGATCTCCACTTCAAGATACTGCACTATTGCGTGGGTGTGCATAGCTGTCTTGTGTCTACCATGCAGCTTGTTTCAGTACTTCTGTTTCTTCATGATCATTTTCACACAATTCAGGGATCTGAGTGCTGATGTGTGAAACAGATGTGCCAGCTGATTCAGAAGGTGCAGCGCGGGAAAAAGACTGGTCAGGAGAAGCGGTCCTCAGGGGGCATGGAGAGGAGCAATGGTGGAGCATTAGGCGGTCAGAGAAAATGGCACTGCTGTGCTTTACTCAAACTCTGGACACTTACACTTGTGTGGTGTCACCAGCAAATCTAGATGCTTCTGTGAGAGGTTGGGCCAGATTGCCATCATCTCTTTCCTTAGCTCTGCATCCATCTGGTGTTTGTCGATACCACCTAGACATATTCATAAAAAAAACAGATGCATGCACACACATGCAGATACACACACAGATGTATGGACATCCATGCCCAAGTATGAGAACACAAATGAACACAAAACACAGAAAAATGCACATTAAGAAAGTTTACCCATACACACAAAACAAAACACATTGTTTATAGCGATTCACATTGAAAGGAAAAGGGAAAAAAGACACACAAACATGGAAACAGACAAAGAGAAAGACAGGTTTCTTTTATTAGGCATGTAATTAGGATAAGATCACAACTGTAGTGAAACAGATGCAATCGACTTTGTAAGATGAAGATCTACGTTCAGTCTCACCTTCAGCCTCACACTAAATCTAGCAAAATGCTATACACAGGATCTAGAGCCTTAGAAATAACAACACATAAGCCGCTGTACAGAGGATTGAGCATCAAGTAGAAAAGACACAGGAAAGACAATCCTGCTCTGAGGATGTTGGGATTAAAAGAGAAGGAAGAAGAAAATGTGTTAAATGTGAAAAGTGAAAGTCAAATTGTTCGTACCCTTGGCAATCTTTATGTCCAGCGCTGTGCGGATCAAGGCCATGAGAGTGGAGTTGAAGTGGACCGTGTTATCATCGGCCACAGGCAGATCCATACGGAGCAATCTCTGCGAGGAAGCCAGTCAGCCAGTAAGAACAATGAGGAGTAGGTGGGGTGTAATGTGGAACCTCCAGGTGAAAAGGGGGAAGGGCTCTGAGCTTGTAACAGGGAAGGAGAGTGGGGAGAAGGGAACAGGGGGTGGGTTCTGAAGTTGAAGGAGCTGTGCATAGCATCTGCAGCAGGCCCTGACTCTGTCTGTCTGCCTATAGCGGCTTAGACTAATTGCCAGATCAGTCATAAACGATCATGTGCTGAAGTGACAAGAGAGTCGTAGTAATGCCCAAATTCTTGTTTATTTTTTGGGGGCTGGAAAAAAAAAATCTAAGTCACAAATTGATCAGTGGAGACTTTTTCAGAATCACATTGTCATTTGCTTCATAATTGTCCATTTTTGTGCATTTCTTGACAGTTAAAATATCTCACAGAATATGCTCTAATTGAAAGAAAAGGCTGAGCAGCAGTTACTATTATCCAGAGCTCCCCCTAGTGCTTTGGAGGTTCACAGTGAAAACAACAGAGACCGGATGATAAACCAATAAGCCAACCGAGGGACTGGTCTAAGAAAGAGGTTTATTGGTTTTATCCTTTGGGGGTCTTGTTGGTTAGTAACAGACACACACGAATAATACAACTTACATCAGCTAACAGAGTGACGTTCATGCATGTTTGGTGACAAAAGACAACAACTCGGCGACATCCCAGACATGCAGGGCGCCATGCTTCTCCCCTGTCCCCACATTCCAAAAATATGCTTCCCTTTTAATCCATCTTTCCCACCCAAATCCTTGTTGCGCATTCCACCCCCATGCAGCATGCAATGCAGGCACAATATGCCTCACAGGACAAGCAGCTGTGCAACTGTACACAGAAAGCATCCTCTGTTGGCGACATTAAAATGAGTTTGTCAGTTGCTTTAATGCGGCTGTTATCGGAGGCATTAAGAAAAATAGTAGACAATGGGGCTACGCTGACATTTTCTGATGTCAAATGTGTGAAAAAATGGGTATAGACTCGAAGGGTTAATAGGTGAGAGAGAGCAGCGTTCTGTGGAAAAAGAGGAAAAAAAACAACAACAACAACAAAAACAAAAAAAAAGCCCACCATGGAAGCGTTGTTCTGGTGCTAAGATGCCTAATGATTTTTCAGGTGAACATAATCCAGGCGTGTGTAGGAAATATGAGGTGAAGCGAAATATTTCTTCTGCCAGAAAACAGATATAATAAGAACTGAAAGGGAAAGCTTAAGGGAAAGAGATGATAGAGAAAGAAAAATCAATAGGTTATGAGCTGGAGCACATAAAGAGAAAAAGTGACCGAAAATAGAAAAATAAAAGTCAAAACAATGTAATGTAAAAAAAAAGAAAAGGAATCACTGCCATAGTTAGTTGGCTGTGTCTGTAAAGGGAAACAAATAAAGCAAGCGGTCCTGCCTGAAAAGCCGTGCTGTCTCTCTTCAGGAGAAAAAAGATCAAGGGTTAAAAGCAGCAACGTTAAAAGGATCGCTATTAAGTAGACTGGATGGAAGGTCCAAGTTAAGATTTACATTCCTCTGGAAAGCAAATTGAGACTTATGCTAAATAAATATGGATCTAGTAATATTTATCAAAGAGCAGACAAAGATGCTCAACCATGCATAGAAAGCATTAAAGAATGCTGAGCACACCTACAAGGGCACATTTTGGTATTTTTACTTTTGCATTTCAGGAAGGAGGCTCATAGTTTGAAATCAGTTTAATGGCCCAAGTTGGACAATGGCGGGTAGCTAACACAAACTGATCAATGGAAAACCAGAAAACTAGAAAGTTAAAAAGCTTGGGTCAAATAGCACATTGTATCAGATCACAACGTAAGCAATCTTGGCTTCTTTTATGTAATCGGATGAACGTGTTTAATCACATGAAGCTTTAAATCATGTAAAATTTTTGCACTATTTGCCCCAGCTCTACTGGAAGAGAAGTGGGAGGTGGAGAAAGCAATGAAGTGATCGTCTGTGCCTACAGATTGTGTGGCTTGCTGCCTCCTCAGGCTAACAGTAATCTGCAAAAAATGTTTTTTTAACCTGATCACGTGTAGCATGTAATGTAAGTGTGTTATTAATATTTAGTATATTCTTAATCTAACGGTTTGCATTATATCCATTGTACCTGTATTGTACTTGACAAACAGGGCATGTGCAGGAGTGATGTGGTGGTAGTAGTGATGACTGGCCATGCAGGGGGGAAAGTGAGGGAGTGTATATGTGTGGAGAAGGGAGCGATATGCAGAGATGATGGGGGGGGGCTGGAAACAGAATAGAACTGCATTGACGACAGAACCAAAGGACAAAGAGAAGATTGGACTTGCAGATAGAAAAGGCTGCTTGGGGGCTTGGAGCTGCTACATGAAGGGTGACAGAAAAAGAACTGCTTCTGTATGGCAACCAAAGGCTCTCTGAGGAAAACACATCACTGACACAAGCCCTTCTGCTCTCTCTACCATGAGAAGTAACAGAAAATATCTGTGTAGGTTGATATGACCTATTTCTGTGTGTTTCTGTGTATGCGTCTAGCTCATCCACAGGATGGAACGAGTCGGAGGACATAAGTCTAATGGACCTTCCAAGCCCTGCTGCACACGTATGCTTATGTGTAAGTGTATGTATTTAAGGGTGTCTACATGTGTGACACGTTTATCTGCATAATAGGTGTCTTCATACAGTGTTCATCTATAGACTTAAATGAGAACACTACTGATCGTGACGTGCGTGCCTTTTGTGTTTTTTGTGTAAGTGCGCCGTACACGGTGCAAATGAGCTGAGAAGGTCCCTCTTTGTCATCCCCTCCTGTGGATACACAACCCCATCTAAACCCGTCAACCTAACCATCCTGCTACCTCCACCCACAAGTCCCACATCACCACACAACGTCACAACACCGACCAGCCCACCCCCACTTTCCACAAAAAGAAACAGGAACAGAACCAAAGAAACAATGACACTAAAAGTTTACACCACGTTGATAATTTAAATCATTGTTCTAGATAGTCCCCCCCCCAAAAGAAACCCACATCACCCATTGAAGACTTGGGTGAAAATGGGGCCTTTCTGACCTTGTAGGCCACCCGAGCTGGGCACCTCTTCCCGAGGCCTAGTGGAGGACTCATGTGCCTCAGCATGTCATACATTTCCCTGCAACTGATCCTGCCACTGCATCATCAGCCATGCCACCACCCCGTTAACAAGAAAGAGAGAGATGCAGATATTCCAAGAAGACGAAATAAAAGGGAGAGTGAGCGAAAGAATAGCAGAAAAGTTTTTGGAGAAAGAGAGAGAGAGAGATATGACTGAAACAATGTTAGAAAAAAACAACAACAACAGAGAGACAAGGTTATTGGGATGATTTGAAGAGACTGTTTTGGCTGTGTGGCTTCTCTTTGAGTAACAGTACTCTCTAACAGGTTGTCATATCAGAGAACAGGGTAAATGACAGTGGATAGGGAGGCGAGCAAGAGGAAGAATTTAAGGACTAAATATCCTCTTGTAGTATCAGAAGGTAATTCTGTGCAAGAACAGAACAGGCAGAGCCTGACAGCGGGCGCCAAGCTGCTCCTGCTCAGACAGGAGAGGAAAAGGAAGAGGAAGGAGTGAGGGAAGAAGTGTCAATGCAGTTTCTGTCGTTCCCCCAACCCCCCAACAACCAAGAACAATGCAACACTACAGTGGGCGACCGTAGCTTGCTACATTATAGCCATGTCTCCACAGCAAGCAAAAGAAAAAAAAATACTCATATAAAAAAAAAGATTATTTTTTCCAACATGATAAAACACCCTAATATGAATTGCCCCTCCCCATTTCAGTTAATGCATTTCACATGCTTCTCTGGGTGTCTGCATTGTCCCGCACATTCTCTCGGCAGTTCAGAATGCAAGTCGATAATGGTGGAAACAAAGTCGTAAAGTTGAAATGAAGAAGAAAACAAAGCGGCATTCACTCCATTCCCAGATGCTGTGGCTAGCAAAGTGTGCTTTAAGAAGTTTTGTTTGAATGGAAGTCAAACCTTGCAGGCCACCCTATGGGGGCATTTCTTGCCTAAGCCAAGAGGCGGGTCGATAACTCGTAATAAACTGTACATGTCCTTATAATGTATGCGCCCGCTGCAAGAAGAATACAGGGGAGTTAACAAACGCACGCATACACACAAGAAAAACACACACACGCACACACGCACAGGCGTACACATCAAGAAAGAAGAGGGGACATTGGGAGGAAGAACAAGATTGACAAGAACACAGTATCTGGATATACTTATATACAATATAGAAGAACTGTAAAAACTGACTCTTACAACATCACTTGAATGCACTTATACAAACTCTACATGCACATACAGAAATAGTAGAAACATAACTGAATGGCACATTCTGTTTAAAGTTGTCCTAAATAGTGGCTTCTTATTCTATTCTATTCTTCTTCTGTTTTATTACTTAGAGATTAAAAAATATCAGGTTAGTCTCAAGAAAGGCAACCCTAAGACAACTGTACATAGAAATGGTGCACACCATATTTATTGCACCATATTATTTGTATTTTCCTATTTATAGCAGTGCATTCTATAGGGAGGCATTAGGGGTAAAACACAGGCACTGGAATACAGATACCATGAAACTTAGCATGTCTACAAAATACATATGGACTACACAGAAGCTTCAGTTTGGAGCGTAGACGTTCCCGTGTTAAGTTTTTGGCAGTATACCGATTCCAGAAGAGGGAGAGAGGAGTTAGGAGGAGGTGAAGGGAGTTTACAGTTAAGGCGAGAGTGGAGTGGGAGGGGTTGTACGGTGTGGGAGATATAACCAGATGTCTGATGAGGTTATACCTGTTACAGCCCCCTTGCAGCTATTTCTTTAGTACATTATTATGTTATTACAAAGCTGACGCTTGTATGTGTTTGATGCTGTTTTTTTTAGTGTATCACATATAAAAGTCTTCACACCACAAAAAAAGGAAAAAATCAAAATTGTGGAGAAGTAGCCGCTTTAACTTCTTGGGTCTCTCTGTGTGGGCAAGCTCATTAAAATATAAAGAAAACGATGCATTAAAGAATTTGATGTCTAAGTATCAGGTTGTAAGCAATGTCTTTGTTGTATGTACAAACTCTTAACAGTATATTTTTATGAATACATGTGCAAGTACTACATGTGTAATTAGATCTGTTCCTTTGTGCTTGTGTCTCTTTACACTGAATATGGGCATTATATAACTCACCAGGCAGCAGGGTCATACTCCGCCCATATCCTGACATACTCATCCAAATGGTGAGGTCCTAGTATGGATGAATCTCTAGTCAGGTACTCAAAGTTGTCCATGATAACAGCTACAAACAGATTCAGCATCTACGCATGCATGCACACAAACACACACAGCGACACACATACATACAGACACAGGTAGAAAAGTTACAAACAGCCACTGATTTCACAAAATCATTGGTTCAATAACTGTGACGTGAAATGCTAATTTACCTAATTATTAAGTCATGTTATGGCAAGTTATGTCATCAGTTACTGGGATAACAAGGGTGCTCACCAAGAATGAACAGAAGAAGATGAAGGACACAAAGTAGAGGTAGGCAAACTGGCTGCCACAGCTCTCATTCCCTGAGTTGGGGTCACATGCCTTACCCCCAAGACACGCCAACATAATCTCGTGCCATGCCTCACCCGTTGCACTCCTTCAAACATACAAACAGATTATTTTACTTATCCAGAATTGAATGAACTTAACAGAGACTGGAGCATACATGGAAATGTTTACATGTTTATATGTTTACAGAGTTGCATATAAAAGCTCATATAGCACCTAAAGAGAAGCATAAGAGCATCTACAAAGGTCCTGAAGTTGTTGTGTTGGTTGATGGCACTGTCTCCATCTTCTTCAATTGCAATATTCCCAAACAGCTGTCAAACACAATGATACTGTTAAAAGTGAAAACTAGACGATGGTTCTTGATCGCTAAACATTTAGTCTTTTTTTTTGCCACAAATACTTACAGGGACAAAGATCATAAGTAACAATCTGAAACTAAGACACAAATGTCACTTTTACACTTTTTTTTGTAATGTTCCTTCTCTTTCTCTTACTTCAAAGGCTTATGACCAATATCATCACTCTTTTCACTTTCATTTAGTATGCTGCACTCCTCCTCGTTTTAATTACACTATAAAATATATTTAATGCATCCCAGCAGCACTGGAACAAGTTTGAGGTTGAAGTTCTCACCCACCTGCATCCCAATGATGGCGTAGATGAAAAACAGCATGGCAATGAGGAGGCAGACATAAGGCAGTGCCTGAAGAGAGACACAAAAACAGTTAACTACTACTAAGCTAGATACTGCATCTATCTATCTATCTATCTATCTATCTATCTATCTATCTATCTTGCAATTAGTTAGTGCCTCTATTGGTCCTTAAAAAGAATAATGCATTTTAAAATGATAACACGTTTTACAGTTTAATAAAGGGTTCAAATCACAATCAGACTCATTTTTATATACTTTTGCACTGAGCCAAAACCTCTTTTGTAAAAGGATCTATAGAGTGAATACACTGACATGTAGTGTCTACACATATCAGTGCATGTGATTTCTGAGGGTAATAAGCTGTATAATTGGAAGCAAACCTTGAAAGACTGAACGAAGGTCCAGAGCAAGATTCGGATGGTTTCTCCCTGTCTCAGCAGCTTGATGAGACGAGCTGCTCTGAACAGCCTTAGGAAACTTAGGTTGACGAAATTATTCTACAATACAGCCACAGTATAACCAGAGACGAAGAGAAATGGGGGAGTTGAGGAGGGGAAAAAGCAAGGGAAAGGGAACAGAAATAACGGATTGTGAAAAAGGAACGAGAGGTGGGATTGGGGAATGGAAAGGGAAGGGAAATAATTAGTGGTACTGCAAATTACGCAGGCAATATTCCTTACAGACGAAGAAAAAAAAATGAGAAGAAAAACAGTCAAACTCAAATTAAAGAAGATTCAAACGCAATACAAATAATAATAATAAAAATATCAGGAGCCAAACAAGTCAAAGCAAACCAAACTCAAATCAGCAAGGCTCCAAACAAGCTTTTCATATCCAGTAATGTAGAATCAAACCATACAACACAGGGGAAAGGAAATCATCCAGATCTAACCAGTTTCATCCAATTGGGATATATGTTTTTAGTAATCGTGGTAGGACTGGTGAGGAGTTAGAGTGCAGGGACTTCAGGACACTCCTTGGAAAGACAACCAAATGCACTAATTCTCCGAAGGCAAAATATGCAACATTTCAAATGAAGCAAGCCGCAGCATGCAGATGTGAACCAAACATAAGGCAAAGCAGCCATGCAAGGTAAGCAAAAACGGCAGCTCATGCACCATCCAATAGGAGCGACTGCCAAAGTCATGTGACATCCAATAATGATGTCACTGTCAAATAAGAGCAGAGGGTGGTTCAAGGACCAACAAAGGTCATTACTACGTAGGTGAATTTCTTTAGGTTGCCATTTTTCACTCTCATCACACTGAACATGTGACTTATAAACAATCATAGTTTAGCGGATAAATCTATTAGACTGCAGGTTGAGATGTGAAGTGCTAAAAAGTCACTGGTAGCAGCACATGCAGGCTTTATTTAATTACTGCTTACATTGCATTGCTGCATGTATGTGTCTGTGTGTGTCTGTGTGTGCAGGTTTTGTGAACAAAGAGTTTCTGCCAGTGGCATGCAATAGGCAACATGCATCACTTGTTCTTCCTGCCACCGTCAAAGGTTTGGACTTAAAATATTGTTACTAGAAACACTCTCCCAGCAACTTTTATATATATTTATATTTATTTATATATTTATATATGCTACTTACAAAAATGGCTGAGTGGATATATTTTACAGTTGACTCCTTTACAAACTGAATATTAGTGTTAAGTAAAGGACTTATTTCAGCACACGCATATAGAGATTTACAGTGACTAGTTGGGAGACAACAAACGGAAATGCACAAGTTGAGGATTCTGGGTGATCATAGCAAAGCAGTCAAGCAAACTGTACACATTTCAGAGCCAGAACGTTGGCTGGGATGCAGCTGAAACACATGCAGTAAAATAAGATCTCCAAAAAATTACAAACCATCTACATGTGGATGTTGCAGAGTTATGGTTTATAGCAGCAAATTTTTGGATTATTGGTTGGTTCGAAGAACAACCAGACAGATTGACCAAGCCAGTTGTCATGGGTGGACACAGAGGAATCATAGTGCATTTTGATTGGATGGAATCACAGCAAGTAGTAGGTGTTGAGGGGAGGAGGGGATTGGAGAAGTAGATTACAGTAGATCGTCGTTAAGTTTGAGGACGATTTAAAGAAAGCATGTGAAAAGATAAAAACAAGAAAGAAATCAACAGTCATTCAAAGAGAAATTAGCACAAAAGTAAGTGTGTGCAGATTTTACACATATGCTGATACCAAGAATCAAGGCAGTATGAAAAAATACATGGATTCTAAAAATCCACGACTCTATATCAATACAAGAATCAATTTGTCTCAGATATACTTTCACTGGTGAATAAAATCTTGAATAGAAACATCAAGACCAAATTAACAAAGATTCAAGCTCTGTACCAGTTAATAAATAAATAAACTAATAAATAAAAACAATAATGCTACTCAGGAGCTAAACAAGTCAAATCAAACCAAACTCAGTAAAAGAAGATTTTTCAAACAATATAACACAGGGGAGAGGAAATCATCTAATCATACTCAATCAATTGGGAGATATATCTATATTTTTTAATAATGGTGAGACTGGTGAGGCATTAGAATGGGGGGACAACCGCGCATCTCTTTGAAAAACAAAGCAAACACACTAATTCTCAACCTTTTAAATGAAGCAAGCTACAGGTCTATGATGTGACCCAAATACAAGGTAACCATAAGCACCACCCAATAGGACTGACTGCCAAAGTCATGTGACATATAGTGATGATGCAACTGTAAATGAAGAGCAGAGGGTGGTTATAATAATGTAATGTTTGCAATGTAGGTGGATTTCCACATAATTGAGGCGAGAAATATAAAGAGGATATAGCCTCCATTTATTAAAGCTTATATTGCATAATTGCATAAATGGTAAGTTCTTGCCTACAAAAAAATGAAAAAGAGAAAAGCCTTTTAGTAGTAATTGTTACACTGGCTCTTGATTCTTGGTTACAGCTGCAAATACTCTACAACTCAGACTTTAACGGGATAGTTTTTTGAGTTTCTTCTCGAATTAATCTGTCTAAGAATTGTCTTCATCTCCTAAATACAGATTATGTATTCCTATTAATACCATCTGTTACTCAGAGTTCACTTCTTATGCACCAAGAGGCTATTCTTAATATAAGACCTGGAAAAATAGAAAGAACATTTTCACAAAAGAGTCAAAGTACCAACCTTCAAAGGTTGAGTCTCTCTGATTACCTGCTCTGTATGTAGATTTATACTAATGTACTACTTTTTGGCTTCTTCATTAAATAACTTTATCTCAGATTGTCAACAACTATCTAAACACACCACCTCAACAATTTTGCATGCCTATATATACAGCTGTATGCCATCTAAAAATAACAATGTCATGTTTAAATAGTGTTTCAGAAATGATGCTCAACCCAGTTTCATGCATCCCATAATAAACACACAACATCTGAAAAATCTGAATGCAGGTCCTAAATAAACCGAATGAACTCATTTTGTTTACATGGTACAGAGTGTCATTACAGGCAATTTGGTGCAATATGTAGCAAAAATGTAATGCTGCACACCAAATCTAGGACACTCATTCATCATTGAAATTAATACACCCATGATGCTGTTGATGCTGTTGTTGTTTTCAGGTACCTCTGATGCAGTTGCAAACTGATGCACCCACTGACCACTGATATTATAATAAACTAAAAGGCTGCTTGGAGAGGCTATGGCTTACTAAAGGTAATCAGTATGCTTCCTCTCTTCCTGCCTGTCAGAGACTCAGCACTGGTTGGCTGTATTCCCATCCCACCAACTGGGACAATTATATAAGACTTTCAAGAGATGCTCATGCATGACTGAGCAACTCAACAGTGGCCTCTAACTCATGCTCTCTTCTTACTCCTTGTCTAGTCTACTTAATGTTTTTTAGATGGTGAGGCAGATGTGAAAGTCCACAAACACATTCTGAAGTTCACCAAACAAATATGTCAGTCATACCTGTTTAAGAAAAAAAAAGTGCTAATGTAATATCACATCTGTTTGTTTACAGTTTGACTTTCCAATACAGGACGGTAAAAACGTACACATCCGTACACAGACGCCTCAAATCCTGGTACTTACCCCAAGCTCAGTGACGAGGATGTCTGTAATGCTGCCCAGAACTGTCACACAGTCAAAAATATTCCAGGCATCTTTGAAATAATTCTGTGATCAGCATAAGAGAGAGGGGGGGAAAAAGAAGTACAAGAAAGGGAGAGAAAGACGAAGAGACGAAACAGGGACAGAGAAGAACAACAAGCAGGATGAAGAAGAAAAAAGCAGGATGTGAGGAGACATGAGGCAAGAGTGACACAGTAAAAAGCAGAAGAACATTGATGTGGCAAGGAGGTAGACAAAGAGAACGGAGGGGAACAGATAAAGATTGACAGAGAAATTGAGCAACACAACGGGATGGAGCGCAGACAGATCACATGAAAATAACAAGCAAAAGGATGCGGCAAGGTTGAAGTCAGATTTAAATGAAAAACCATACCAAGGAGAAAAAAAACCACGTAAGAAGTAAAGAATTAGAAAATGAGACAAGGACAGAAAAATACAGAAGGGGAACAAGAAAGTGAAAGAAAACAAATGTCAGTGTAGGACAGGAACAAGAAAGAAATTAGATGAGACAAATTGACCATCAGTGAAGGGAAGCTGGAAAGAAACCAGCAGACCAGGGACACATTGTACTGCATCACAAGACCTAATATCCATCAAACAACACATACAGTACAGCAAAAACTAACTTGAATTTCTTCCAGTTTCAAAAACTTTTAAAAACGTTATCATAGCCCTCTATTTATTTATTTATTTATATATACATGTATGTGTGAAAAAATATTTTTTCAATTTATATTTGATTAGAGTTGTTTTTAGCATTCTTTCAATAAGTGGGGACACTTAAAGCAGCGAGTCGTGTAATACTCGGGACAAAATGCTAATAGGAGGCCTCTGCTTCTTTGCTTACCCACATATTGCCTGGAGCCAAATTGTGCATTAGACAAGTGGAGGGACCAGGGGAGAGCAAGGGAGGCGGATATTAAAATAAACCACTCTGACACACGCACACATACACACACGAACACACACGTACACATACACGGACACTAATATCTCTGAGGGCAGGGATTATGTGTGCTTACGACATGCCTAATGCGTACATAAGTTTATCCATGAATCAGAGCTGATGCTGTCTACTCACCACCCGCTCTCTAATCTCTGCTTCTCTTTTGGCCGCCTATATATGTCACTCACTTTAATTTTTTAAAATTAGTATATTATAATCCCACCTCTGTCCTTTATCGCCTCCCATTCATCACCAAACTATCTCTTCTGTACTTTTTTTCACTCATCTGTATCTTTTGCCAGTAAAATTAATTTATCACTGATTTTTTGTAGCTTCTAAAAAATATACCTGAAAAGCAGCTCATTTGATCATGGCAAAAAAAATCTCAATAGCATTCAACATTGTAATAAATAAACTGGTGGAAAAAGTGGGGGATACAGGGTAATCTAGGTAATCTAGGCCCAGACCAAGAGCTGTTTTTGGCTACAAAGCTCAACTCATTAAGGCAACTGATATAACAGGATAAGGCGGAAGACAAAGGGAATCATGTACAACTTGCTATGTCATACTGGTTTAAGCTGAACGGAGCAGTGAGTTTGAGTTTTCTAAGGGAGGCAAAATCACACCCTTGGACTGTGCCTGAGAGCAATATGAGAGCATCATTGGGAAAAACGAGTAAAGAACAATATCCCCATATTGTTTTCTCACTAGCTGGAAGCTAAAATCTTAACTGACATTAAACTGGATCACAGCTACATTATCTGTTTTAGTTTTTTTTTGTTTTGTTTTGTTTTAATGGAAGTATATGGGCATTTTACATTTTTCATTTTAAATTGTAAAATTTCGTGTGCGGTGTGGTTGAAAAATACAGAAAAAAGGCATAAAAATAAATAAGTATATATGTTCTTATTTTAAAAACAGTTATGTGCCGTATTTTTACAGAGCAGTACATCGTTGCCACACATAAACCCAGAAATACTCACCAATGCTCCAAAGGCGATGATCTTGAGTACACACTCCATGGAGAAGAGGGAAGTAAACACTATGTTCAGGTTGGCTAACACAGTTTCATAGGTGTCGGAGGCTCCGTAATACTGTAAATAAAAACACACATATGCAGTACTTCCCTCAGAAAAACAGAAGTATTTGAATCAAACTAGTGATTGTATCTTTTTTTTTAAGGGACAGGCAACAAGAGCTAATGGTATAAATTTAGACGTTAAGTTCAGCAACTCTGCGGGCGTCTTGGTGTTTATGTTGTGCATTACTTATTCTTTGTTTAGGTTTTGCAGGCCTTTACCTTCATCATTAGCACAATTGTGTTGAGCGCGATCATCGCCATGATGGTATACTCAAATGGCGGCGACACCACAAACTCCCACATACGGTACTGAAAGCTTAGCTTGTTCTGTGGCATGTGGCGAGTCAGAGGCTTGGCGTTGATGGAAAAGTCTATACAGGCTCTCTGTCAAAAACAGCAGAAAAAAAACACTTTTTAGTTTGCATCCTGCCTTTCCATTGTGCACACTCCACTTTCTGAATGCTTGCTCACCTCGTTCTTTTCTAAACTGTAATCCTCCATCATCTTGTCCCCCTGTTCCTGGAAGGTGATGATAATGAGAGCTACGAAGATGTTGACGAAGAAGAAGGGGAAGACCACGAAGTACACCACGTAAAAGATGGACATCTCCATCCTGTATCCTGGACTTGGGCCCTGGTTCTCATAAGTCGCATCGACTGAGTGTTTCAGTACCCTAAAGTGACAGTGAAGGATTGTTAGAGGTTGTCAATATCCACGCTTGCTCTATTTATGAATGAATATATTCACATATAGGCTACTCACTGCGGCCACCCCTCTCCAGTAGAGACAGTGAAGAGGGTGAGAAGGGCCCAAGCCACATTGTCGTAGTGGAAATCGTACTTCTTCCACTCCCGCTTCTGCGCCTTCACTTCGTTATCACGTTCATACACCAAATACTCGCCTCTGAAACACACAGATTCAACATAAGGACTGAAGGGAAATAAAACCTATAAATGTTTGCATTAGGTATAACACAGAGGATGGAGAAGAGACGCTTTAATCTTTAAGGATCAAATCAAAAGTTATGCAGGTCACCAGGACATTTTCACAGCACAAGGTAAAAAGGAGTTGGGTTTTTTTTCCTGACCTGCAGTCGCGCTCAAACTCTTTGGATTCATCAGTGCAGTAAAAGAAACGGCCCTTGAAGAGCTGCACAGCAACCACAGCAAAGATGAACATGAAGAGTAAATAGACGATCAGGATGTTGAGCACATTCTTCAGAGAGTTCACCACGCAGTCAAACACAGCCTGAGGACAGAGCAAGAAAACAACAGAATATTAGGGTGGTTAAAGAATAATAGAGGATGGTAGATCAGGGTGCAATTTGTATAATTTCCTTGGTTACAATACGTACAATAAGGTAGATTTCACCAACAATCTGCGTAAAAGTGAAAATTAAGTAATGGTGTCTCTTTGCTGCGTGAGCCTACCTTGAGTTTGGGAAGTCGTTTAATCGTCTTTAGAGGTCGTAATACTCTCAGTACTCTCAGCGACTTGATGGTGCTGATGTCTTTTCCCTTGCTGTTCCCTCTGCACATGTTTAACACCAAAAACATAGAAGACATACATGTACACACAGGAGAGTGAAAGTTACAAGATTTAGCAGGCTTGGTATACGCAGCGCATGAAAGCCCGAGTCCTTTCGATTCCAAAATGGCGATGGGAAGCCATTTCTTGATGGCATGTTTGTCCGAGTTAACTCAAAATCAATGAGTAACTGCGTCTGGGTTAAGTGCATAGCAACGCATGCAGCATTGCTATCATATTACGCTTTAGCCTTATTCCTAAGTGTGAGGTTAACATCGTTGCTACATGCTAGAATTAGGTGGGGATTTATAACTAGTGTACATGCTATGGGAGCAACTGATATCATTCCTGTCTGAATGCTATCTCCCTTGTGTAGTGTTTTGCAATGTATTTCAATGCTTTTCAAAAACACTAAAGCCTCAGTTTGCCCATGCGCAGTTAATGGTGAAATCTGTTCATGCTGCATTGAAACCTTGCTTTCCATGCTGCAGTATCTCTTCTTTTAAGCAGCAGCTTGAGTGGTGGAGAAATTTATTCTTTAGAGAGACATTTAGAGAGAGAGTTTAGTCATGGTCTCAGCGAGAGCAAAATTGTATTTTGTCGTTGAGCAGCTGAGTAAGGAGAGCAAAGCAAAGGGCTCTCCTGCTCCTCACCGTAAATACGCTAAAAGCTTCAACACATTTTCAAAACGCCTTCAATTTAAAGCATAGACCACAGTTTGGTAGTGTCGTTGTCCTTAAAAATGGGAAAAACTTTTTGAATGAACAGCCAAACTCTCTCTTGATGACTCATCCAGTTAATTTCTATAAGCTCCAGGATTAGCTTGTTTCACAGCATTGTTCAGACAGCATGGAATCTTGTCTTGCACGGTTTTTGACCAAGACAAAGATTTTAGAAAGCATTTCCTGTTGAAATGCTGAGCCAAACCTCTCTTTTTTTCACTTTGGCAGTGTAACTTTCCAGGTACGTGTGCCATAGAGTGCCAAAATATAATAGACCTCTAAGGCTATGTTTAGACTGAAGACATGGCACATCCTTAAATAAGACATCATGTTCAGACTTTCCTTATCTTCAAGTCTTACATTTGTGCTTCCAGACATTACCAAACTATCTTCTTGGGTTTCTGTGGCAACACCATAGATATCTCTCTAGCAGGTAGCTAGCTCCTTGCCATAGCTTCTAAGGTGAAAGAATTCTATTCTACTGCATGAAATGTTGATGTTATTATTGATAGACAGAAAAGTAATTTGAGGGGCCAGACTGGGATTCATGTAGAAATGTGACAGGAATCAAACCCCTCAAATATTTGCTCTTGTTGTTGACCAAACTTTCTACATACGTTTCTGTAATCTAGACATGTCAAATACTGCATTTGAGCTGGAACTGTGTACAAGGCTGTAGGAGCCTAAAGAAACAATACAGGAGTTTACTGATGCTGACTTTATGTAAACTGGCTGCACTTAGTTCCATAGAAAATTTTACTGTAATTCAAATGCCCTCATTTTACCAAATCCTCACATATCCAGTGTACAGATCAGGTTGAAGAGGTCACTGAAAGTGATCCTTAGGGGGACAGCAGCTGTGTATACAGCTGCCTGTGTCTTACAGCTGTTAGACCAGATGGCAGACTGGTGGTGGCTGTGTGTGTATTTGCACACAACTACCACTAATGTGTGCGTCTCCACGAGTGTGTGTTTGTGGGTGTGTGTGTATGCAAATCACGGTGCCTGTGTTTTCATCAATATTTGGTTAAAAGTTTCTTTCTTGTATATGTTTGTATCCATATTTGGAAAAATATGTGGAAAAACCTGCAATTAAAGCACAAATATCTCTTTGCATCGGTGTGAATCAGCTGAGGACCTGACGGAAGTTAATACGAGGTTTAGTTATGTTTGAGTCCAAGTTGTTCCATGGTGAACAATGGATTGAAAAAAAAACTGGAAAAATAACATAGACAGATAAACATTTCAACTGTGACAATGGATGAATGAGAAGGGAAGAGATGCGTGATCAGAAAAACAGATACCAAGAGTGCAGAAGAAGAAAATGAGGAGGAAAAAGCGAGAGAACTTTACCCGCTGCCGTTGCTGCTGCTCGTGGTCCAAAGAGAGATATGAGTAAGAGGTGAGAACAACAAGACAGAGGAGACAAGGTGGGATAAAGAAACAGAATGGGACACAGAAAAGGAAGGGTTTTAGGGGAAACATCCATATGAGAGAGAAAGGGAAAAAAAGAAAAGACAGAGCCTTCTCTTGTTAGATCAGCCAACCTACCCACAGACTTCTCCTACCAAATAACAAATACGCAATCAGATAATCTCTAACATTCACAATTTAGCCCCCCCCCCCAAAAAAAAACAAAAAACAAAAATGTCTTAGAATGTTAGAATGTCAAGGTGCGCCTCAAGGCAAACCAAACTTGATTAGTCAAAATCTCTGACTCGAAAATCTGTCTGGATCTGAACCTCGGTCTGACTGCAGAAATATGAAGGACAGCTGCATAAGTGGTCCAAGACACAGCAGCCCTCAGACCAGAATAATTGGATTAAAGGAGTGATAAACATCTCCAACAAGACTTCTGATCGCTTCAGGAGTGCTGTTTGATTTCCACCAATTGAATTAAGCTACTATCTCGATGGGTAGGAATCTTTTCTTACTGGTCCTGATCTCCGATCAGCCATTAGCACGATAAACCTCTACTAAAGTCAAATTGGGCTTGTTTGTTTGGTTTTTACAGATTAAGGCTACACCATAATTCATACTTAACATTTCCATTGGATGACTTTGGTCTCGCGGAGAAGATACACAGAGAAAAAAAATTCAGCAGTGTAACAGAAAGAGGTTGGGACGCACAGAAAAGGACAGTTGGAGACAAAGATCTTTGTATATACAAACAGACAGACACAAATTCAACTAAAATGAGGGGATAGAGTGTTGGTTAAAAACACACATATAAAGATGATTCACAAAGAGTGACAGTCTTGACAATGGAGCACCTCTACCAGAACCGTGGAGCACCTGCCATGTTCACGAGTTCTTAATTCAGCTGGACTGAATGAGTCACAACGTACTACGGCATAGTTATAAAGTGAGCAGATAAGCTGGACTAGCTAGTTTATGTTAGATTAAACTGAAACTTTTTAGCATAGCAGCATGCAGGGAATTTAAAAGCTGGAAGGTTTTCATTAGTTGATGACATTATTGGTAACTTATTGGGTTTAACTCTTACCCACCGGCGGGGGTAGACTGCTTGAGGCACAGACCTGAAACTTGGATGATTCAGGACTATTCCCAGTGACTGTGCTGAATTTCTAACAATTTTGCCATATTTCCAGAAACTTCCACTGACTTCAGTAAACAAAACACCAAATGACCAAAAAAGAAAATTTCCTTATTTAAGCATGCAGACTATTTGCTTCTGTATATCTGGAGAAATACCAGTCAAAGTGCACTGGTTCACAGACTTTTCCGAAGCCATAATTGAGTCGTGAAGGTGGAAGGATGGTGACCTTTTTGGTTCTAAATAACAGCGGCAGATATTGGTTCACTTCAGCAAAGGTGGCATAAAAGATGGGTCATTAGGACAGCAAAAAAAAAAAAAACCCAACTGTTTGGGGAGCTCTAATGGGACAACATCACAAGATATCATTCTGGGACTATGAAAATCCTATGACTCAACTTTAGTTTAAGCCATTATTCAAGTGTCAGTTTTATAAAGTCAAGACTTCAAAATGTATTCATTTATTTGTATAATTTTCATATTAATTTGCAGCATATTTAATTGAAGACCTCAGGTGGTTAGATACAGACCACACTCACAGAGTCTCTGAATGTTTCTCATTTCAGTTCAGTTTAAATAACACTTTCAAATATATTTGGATTAATAAAAATTCTACTTTTTCCTCAAATATTTTAATATAGAAATTAATTGGTGTGTTTGGCTGTTATCTATTATGCAAAGTACAGTATATGCAAAACCTCTGTACTGGAATGCAGCTGATCAAATGGTGTACAGATATTAGCACTATACTACTGCACTATATGGAGAAAAGTACTGGATCACCTTTTTACACTTACAGTAGCTGTTGAGCCTGGAAACCCATACAATGAAGCTCCTAATTCACAGTTTTTGTGTTGTTGTTAAAGTCAGAGGAGGTTGTGAACTCTGTTAGTGACTTTTTGGCACTGTGCACCTGCGTAAACCCGCTTTGTAACTTGCAACGTCTGCCATATTGTGGTTGTCGTTCACTTTGCAGTAATATCAGTTACGGTTGATTGTGGAATATCTAAAAGGGAAGAAAGTTCATGAACTGACTTGTTGTTATATTCCCATGCTTAAATTCAGTGAACTCTTTAGAACAGCAAATGTTTGTAAAGGCAGACTGTATGGCCAGGTGTTTGATCTGTGGCAAAAGCTGTAGTGTGTGAAACCCAATACTTTTGTCCATAAGTATATGTTACTGGTGCTAGTTGAAGAATGCTAGGTGCCTTCTTGCACTTCCAAGTGTCGAATGCTCGTAGCAGTTTAAGCTATGTAAGTTTGCTTTCAGTCACTTCCACAGTAAAAAAAAAAAAATCCAGTGTCTTCACATATTGCAGACCTGTGTAAAAATTTATGGTATATCATTATCATTAACTTGAGAGCAGAAATATATTATACAGAAACATATCTATATATATATATGTGTGTGTGTGTGTATATATTATATTCAAAACATATCATGATGACATCACATTAAATGCAGACTTCTAAATCTATAAATTGCTTTATATGATCACAAACCATGCAAAAGCAAAATTCATGCTTTGTACCCAGCATAGCACTTACTATCTACAGCCTAACTCAGTAATCCACATGTAGTTGTATTTTTATCTTTACAGCCATGCAAATCAAGTAAAGATTAAAGTACCTGCTTTGTAGTAGAGAGTAGAGAGTTGAGATTTTGGTGACCTGGCCGGGGTTTGCATGGGGCCTTTTACTTTAGAACGCCCTGGGCACTAAAGGGTTACAGGTGCAAAAGGTGGTCCTCACCTCACACATGGGGAGGTGGATAGGGAGAGGATGCTGGGATCTATTTTATAATGTGGGAGTGTTTACACAGAAGTTGGAAGGAGCTTGAAATAGGAGGAGCTTAAAAATGGAAGGACTGCAGGAGCAAAACGTGATTATGAGAGAAATGAAGTAAGAAAATGTCCAAATAAAGAGGACAAGTGTTTTGCACTCTAAATAAAGGTAAGAATTGGGTTTATGGTGGAGGATAACAGGAGACAAGAGAATGAAAAAGTACCAAGAGAGAAAATGTGTGCAAATGATGAGAGAAAAGTGCGTAGGATAGAGAAAGTTTAGGCCAAAAATCAACCATGGTTGAGTGAAGAAGAACAGGGGACGCTGTACTCCAAGGTACCAGTGAGAGGGGAGAGGAGCAGGAGGGAGAAAAGAGAGCAGACGGGGGGGGGGGGGGGGGGGGGGGGGGGAACTAAACAAGAA
>VUQR01011553.1:36365-65521 GCA_015108515.1 Hemichromis elongatus
GGAGGGAGACTTACGCTAAGGCGTAGGCGTAGGCCACCAGAGCACCACTAACCACTATAAAGTCAAGGATGTTCCACAAGTCCCGGAAATAAGAGCCCTGGTGCAAGACCAACCCCAGATCCACCATCTAGAAAAGAGACCAAAAACAAGGACCCATTACAGCCTTGATGTTTATCAAAAAGAGGAGAATGTTTGTCTCAACAATGAGGAAAAATGCTGATTCTTCATTTGTCTCACCTTTACTAACATCTCAAAAGTAAAAACTCCTGTAAAGACGTAGTCAAAGTAGCGAAGAACCTGCACAAAGAAAAAGTGAGCATATGATGATTTTGCATTTTTAGATGTCAGCTGTACATATTAAAAAAAAAAATTAAACTTAAATAAGTGCAGCGTTGCACTTATTTTTGCATCATCTGATATTATATTACTAAAGAAGGCAGTACTTTATACTCAAACTGTGCATGTGTGGTCTGTGCGTTTGTATCAATTTGCTGAGTCTGAACAAAGAAAATCTTGAATATTATGTGTGCGCCACTTAATTTTCTACCCACCATAAAACTGCTGGTAATAAATTTAAGTGCTGGATTTATATGTTCTATCTCATGCTTTATTTAGATATTTCATTTACTGCTCAGACCTCCATGCATGTAGGGCTAGGGAGATGGCAAAAATAACCTTGAGAGTACATACAAAAAATAATAGATATCAAGCTCAGATTATCTACATAATATTTTAGTTGCCAAAAAAACTGATAATACATGTATGATGAATTTCTTACATCGTTTCGAGGGGAACTGGGCCAAACAGGGTCTTCAGCTGCCAGGGCAATACTGCTCATTGCAATGACCAGCAGGATGCACATCTCAAAATAACGCAGGGTGCAAATGTAATGGCATGCTCGTCGAAACCTAGGAGCAGACAAAGATATTTGTTTTTCTCTTGCATTAATGCAATGCATACCATTATATTTAATTCGTAAGTGTAATCAGGGCTGTTGTGGAGGCTAAACAAAATTTAAATCCCTCTCAAATACTCAACTAATGTTTAAATAGCTCTGTGTTAATGTTTACACAAACTAGACCTGCTCATGTGCTAAAATTTAGGATTTGTGTCTTCAACAAATTTTTAGCAAATGACCTCTTTTCATGTTATGCCAACCCACAGTCTAGAATAGATGACATAATAATTGAGCTTCATTTAAAATAGTTTTTTAAGATAGTGACAGGCAAGTCAATCTTTCCATCAGCACTGTGGACGATTGTGGGACCACAGTAGAAAAGCTAAAGTAAAGCAGGGTTTACCCAAATATCAATCTGGGAATCCATCAGTTTGTCAGTGGCTGGTTAGTAGCAATCTTTTCTTGGTTTCTGGTGTAGCTATCAGGATCAGATAACTAATATGTGGTTCATGCCTCCTTTTTCCATCCATTGGGCAAACCCTTGTAAAGTACAGACAATTTAATAGACTGCCAAATCCACACCAAACCACATCAAATTAACTAAAGAGGCCAGGGGAGCTCTCCAGACACTAAATACCTCCTTCCCTAACCTCAAAATATTATACCAACAATCAACTTTATCTTATACTTTTGGATCAAAGGTCAACCACAATAAAGCTGACTTTTGACTGTGCAAAGTGTAGGCAACAGAAAACAGCTATGCAGGTTTAGAGGACTGGAGATATGGACATTACTTTTTTTTCATTGCACAAAAGGAACAAGAGCGTGAAGGTAAAAGGAAACTGCATCCATTATAGTATTATACTGCTTCATCTCTTTGCAAACATCTACACAGACAGCATGCTAACGCAAAGCTAGCCAAGAATGATGATAAAGCTGAGTGCATGTTGACCCCAGCCCAGCAGCCAGAGCCTGAACTTCAACAGGTAACGAAAGCAGTGATGAGCAGTCAGGCTTGCAGGCTCTGTGAGCCAAAGATCTATATTGTTAACTGGTAATTATGAGACAGTGTGTTTCAGTTTGCATTGTGTGCATATACTACGTGTACCACGCCTTTGCGTGTTCTTGGTAATTGTTAGTACATATCACTTACGGGTTGGTGGTGGAGAAGATGAACATAGAGCTATATGGAGGCATGGGCCTAGGCCCTCCGTCCCCTCCTTCCTCATCATCAATCGTAGGATGTGGCAGAGGTTCAGTGTTGGCATTTTTATTAACTGAAGGTAGGAAGACAATGTTGTAAAGAGCTAAAAATTAGCAGAAGAAACGCAAAAGAAAAGAAAAACACATCCATTCACCCCTACCTTGCAGTATGGCATTGGTGGAGGGAAAAATGGGCATGTCCACAGCAGTATAATCAGGATGGGGCAGCCTGATCACACTGTTGGCACGGTGATGTCCGACATTCCCATAACTATCTAACGTGACCAAACTTCCACGAGTGCCACTGTTGGCAAGATGGAGGGCAGATCCGAATCCAGGGGTGACAGCGTGACTGACCACTGGATAGGGGCGACCCTCGCTAGGTGGTGTAGAACCAGACACCAGTTTTGTGTTCATGAGGTTGTCCATATCCTCACTGTACTGGCTATTCTGCCTCGAGAGACTCTTTTGAATGGGCCGTGTGGTAGATAGGTTCGGGACACTGCAGTCCCTAGTAAGAGGTCAAAGAAAGAAATACAGACATCACATTAGAAGAGACCGTAAACAGGAGGACTGGAAAATAAATAATCTATAATCATGTCTAATAGACATACTTCCTTCTGTGTGGGCACATCCGTTTCCCCTCGCCCTCTGTTTGGCTTCCACGACGGCTTCTTCTTGACCTCCTCTCAGCGCCATGGCCTGCTCGCTCATGCTCTCCTCTTTCCCCACTGCCATCCACTCCTTTGCTCTTATGTCTTCCAGATTTTCCAGCTCCTACCCCACCATCCTCACCATCTTCAGCGTTCTTTCGATGTGACCTTGGCTTCCTGTGTTCGGACTGCCCTCCTCCTCGACTGCCAGTCCGGGTGTGGTGATGGCGCCTGGGTAGCCTCTCCTCTGAACCCGGCCCAGGAATCACTGTAGCATCCAGTCGGACGTGAGAGCTGTGGTGATGCTCACTTTTGCGGCTCCGTCTACTCTCCGTGGATTCTCCCCGCTCCATGGGAGGTCTGGGTGGACCTGAACCTCCTCCACCATCCCCTCCTACTTGGCCATGGTGCTCAGGATGGTGCTGGCTGACACAAAAGTCTGAGTTGTTGGCAGTGGTCTTGTTTGTGTTGTTATTACGGTTTTCATGGGGGTCCACAACTAAGGGTCGATCCAGATGAGTCTTCATGTCTGGACGGATGTGACGCGAATAGTTGACCTGCAAGGAAACGAATGGATTGCGAAACAGAGCAGAAGGAATCATTTCAAAATATGTAAATTATGACAGGAGGCGAAACTTTAGCTGACGTACATTTCAGTTATGTATTGGCAAATTCCAACCAATATTTAGACCATAATTGGTAAATAAGCCACTGATAAATGGGAACCAATAAAAGTCATCATCAACACTGTCATGGCCATAACTTGTGTACACTGATAGCACAAGCCTAGGGGCCTTTTTTGCCTTGTCCTTTACATTGTTGTGCTCCTCCCTCCCTGTCCTTGCCTTCCAGCGGTCATCAGCATCCAATTCGTTATAGAGGGCCTCACGGCTGGATGCCAGAGTCTGCTTCCTCAGCTCCTTGGTGCGCTGCTCCCACACTGACTTGCTGACTCCCTTAATATGGTTCTTCTGCTGCTCCTTGCTGAAAAATGAATCATGGTGGAAAAGGAAGGATGGATTGGCTGCGTTAAGACCTGCTGTAAGACTTGATGCTATGCAAATGAACGCACAAAGACATGAGAATGATGAAGTGGAACACCAAAAATATAAGTACATCAAATAGCAATGACATAAAGACACACTGGGGGCCACAGACACTTAAAGGGTCATTTGACTGGACCTATAGAACAAGGCAGCTCTTAACAGAACAAGGCTTTCTGCACAGCTTGCCAAAGCACAAGGCAGGATGGCCCTCTTTGGGTAAACCACATGGAAAACAGTGTGGAGGATAACACTAAGGCAAGGTCAGAATTTGTTATAATTATAGACAACTAATCATCCCATGCTAAGGTCGATACAATTTAATGGACAGGTTTCATGCAGAACAACAATAGCCATTGAGCTGAATTGAATAGTTTATGTTACTTAGAATAACTGAGTTCTTGTTTTTGCAAAAGATGAGATAAAAAACACCCCAAACTGTCAGTGACCACCTCTTTTCTTACCCTCCAAAATTTCTAACAACTTTAACTCACTTTTCTCTCAGGGCCAACAGTCAATGACAATAAAGCAACAGCCGTAGGCAACAGAAACAGTACTTTTAAAAAGAAGCAAACATAAAGAAATAGCTAAAGAAAGCCAGATATGTACAATAATTTGGGGAAAAAAAGAGACGTTACAAACAAAGGGCCAAGAAAAGGATAGAGATCTAAAACATGAAAAAAGCAAGGAATGGTTTTAAGGTCGATAAACAGAAGGAAGTCATAAATGAATAAACAAATAAATAAATACCAGTCCAGAAAGGGGTCAGAAGCGTTGTGACACTCACTGTGTACTTTGTTGCTGAGGAGGGAAACAGCTGGTGAGTGAGATGACACAAAAGAACAGAAGGAGGATTTCATTCCAAAATGGGCTATCCGGTTTTTTTTTAAAGAAAGGAAAAAAAAAAACACAAAGAGCCGACTCTAAAAATAATGATTGCTATCCAAGACAAAAGTGTTAAATGACTGAACTAGTAAAAAAGTAAACTAGACTCCTGAAATCCAAAATTGGAAGCAAATCTCTTAATATTTTTTGGCAAAACTTAAACATTTTGGAATGCAACCCTTATACACACAGACACAAAACACACACAGACAAAATATTTTTTTTTCTATGACTCACTTTCCCTTCCTGGGTGTTACTGTTGTGCGGTGATCAGTTGTACTTCTTTATAATGTACTGCACATGTTTACCCTTCACTCTCTTTCCACTGAAGCTGCTACATTTCCTAAATTAAAAAAATACTTACCAAAATAGTTAGAGTAAGAGTTAGACTTAACTTACAAAAATAAATACATTTTGGTCATGAATTTTTTTCTGAATTCAGAATTCCTTTATGATCCTTTTCCATAACGCAAAATAGTACAGTAATAATTTAAAGGACCAAGTTAATATGATTTTTAATATTTTCAAAGGCTTCTTTAAACGTATTGAAAACAGAGTGCTGAAACTTTTGAAAGCCATATCCACTATCATTACAATAAAACTTCCAAAAATATCTCTGCTCTCTGTTTAGAATGCATGGCCGGTTAAGGGAGGGCAAGTTCCCTTTAAGAGTACAAACTGGACTAGTGTTGCTCTACAACTGGTTTTACGTAGTTTCCTCTGAGTCTCCCATATCTTCTTAAGAGATTCTTCATGCACCACTGCTGTCCCCAAGTTTAAAATCCCTTGTTGGAAAAACATGGGCGATCTCCTTTTGAATTTAAATGTCTTTCTGTCTCTATCTCCCTCTTTCTTTTATTTGCACCACAGAAATTAGGGATTTGGATTTACACTGGCACAGTAGAAGGTAAGGCAATCTGCAGCCCTACAATGCTTAGAGCTTAACTCTATCGTAACCCTCTGTCCTACAGTCTTCTTTCAACAGATTCAAGCAATTAGGCAACACAGTTTGTGAAGGTTGTTTTTTCTGGATCCAGATATTATACCAAACTAACATTACCTCAAAACTTCTTTTCTCACACACTCACATGTATCCACACACACAAATAGAAAGATACACATACACTGACATATTTATATCATAAATCCAAGTAAATTAAACTGATTACACAACACAAATGGTCACTTCATAGTGAAGCACACTACACAGCACAAACAGTAACAAGAATCTAAGAGAGTCATGAAATTACGGACACGTTAACAAGCATGTATGTGGAAGTGTATTGAGCTAAAACTCTAGGGGATGTTTGTTCATTGTACCTGTGAGTGACAATGACCAGTCTCACACACCAAAATTGTAAGGACATGATTGTGCAACTATATACAGTGTTAAAAGGAAACATGGTACCCCTGTGTTGTGCAAAACATATTTTCGTGCATGCGTTTTAATCTGAGAGCAAAGTGTGTAAACTTTACCAGAAGTGAAAGAACAGACCTTTGTGTATAGTGGACAGAGAAATAAGGATCAAAGACTAAGATGAAAATCAAAGGAGGAGATGACAGAGAGGAAAAGAAGCAAGTATATGTGTAATTAGGCTATCCCCAATTTCTTTTTGGGAGATAAATGGAGACATGATTTACTCCACTGTGATGACAAAATGGCAAAATATACAGAGAAATTTTACATGCATGAACTTTAAATTTTATATTGAAACAGAAAAAAGTCAGTTTGGAAGAGAGTATGTTAACAATGAATAATACTGAATATCGAATACTGCAATTATAAGGAAAAGAGGGGCTGTGTACTTTTGAAGGGTAATTAAATAAAGCTCATTTTGATGAAAGACTATTTACAATCACCTACATCACCACACATTCATAAGGTGATGAAGCGATATTTTAAGAATCCAAACTTGAACAGATTATGGTTGATTGATGGTTTTCCCCAATTAAAACTCTCAAATGTGCCATACTGTTCTCTTCGTGCTGAGTCCTACATAAGTGCTTGACTCCTAGATGGTGATGGACTTTGTTCAAAGATATGCAAGTTATGCAAAAGTAATAGAGATAGAAACTCACGCTGCAATAGAGAGGTTTGCAGCAGATAGTGGGCTAACTTCAGCCACCTCCTTGGCTTTCTGCAGGGCAATCTTCTGATTGGCAGCTTCCTCTTCTTCCTGTTCATCCTGCAAATGTGGATTAGGAACAAAATCAAAACTCAGATATGATAAAAGCAGGGAAATGCACATAAGGGAAGCAGAAGAAAAGTTCATTGATTAGAGGAGGATAACTCGTGATTAACGTGTTAATGTAAGAAACTACTCATATTAGACTGTACCATACCTTGGTCAGTTCCTGTGCGTTGGCCAGATTGTCCACAGCGATGGCCAAGAACACATTCAGCAGAGTGTCTGAACACAGAGTTAAAAGCAATCCAGCATCTGGGAGATTGTTTGTGCAAGAGAATACAACATGTACATAAAATAATTGGCTAAGCCACTTATATTATAATGTACCTCTTGGCAAGTTGATGTATTGGATTGCAGCATATCATTATTGCTACAATATCATCCCCGATACAGTTCCCTTAACAGTGTGTGGTTCGACTTACAGGGATAGATGACAACATGGGTCAGTGTCGGTATATGCCAGGACAGTGAATTTATCAGAATCTCAATTAGGATTATGACAGCGACATCTCCGTATTGTACTGATTAGATACCTATTGACACTGACTTTAATATATAATCCTAATTCCAGAAAAAATGGGGCGTTGTACAAAATGTAGATTAAAACAGAATGCAGTAGTTTGAAAAATCTCACAATCCCATATTTACTACAGCATATCAAAGAAAACATATCAAATGTTTAATCTGAGAACATGTACTATTTTAATTACAGACAAAATCTAGTGTCTAAATCTACTGTTTTTTTGTATTTGGACTCTTTGGATTCTGGTTTACTTTATAATTAAAGATGTAGTGTATATACTCCTGCTTCTGGTTCTTTTAGTTGTTTTTCTGATTTGTGTTATATTTGTAGTTTCTGGTCTTAGTTTTGTCATCTGGGCTTTAGGTTCTGTTTCCATGCCTCCCCTGTGTCCCTTCTTTTGTCAGGCTTGTCTTCATGTGCTTGCTTCCCATTGTCAAGTGTTATCATACTTCCTGTTTTATTTTGACAGTCTCATCCTGTGTCCACTGTGTTAAGTTTTAGTTCCCCAGTCCTGTTAGTCTGTATTAATTCCAGCTGTGTTCCCTGCTGTTTCCCATCCTCTTGTTATCCTGTGTATATTTATGTTCTCTGTATTCCTTCACTCATTGTCACGTAATCCCTGTCTGCTGTGTGTTTCCCTGTGATCCTCGGTTTCCCTGTTACTCCTAGTTAAAGCCTAGTTTCCAGTTTTTGTATTCCTATATGTCTTTGTGTCCCGTTACGGTTAATAAAGCTGCCTACCTTAGTTTATCCCTTTTGTGTCTGAATCCTACCTCTGCCTGTCACATAGCACTACATAACATGTCCCTTGTGCACAGAGACTTCTCTGGATTCTGGCCTCAAAATTTTGGCATTTTGCAGGAATAGTATTCTAATACTGTTCACAATTTCCTGACAGTTTTTTTGCAGATTGGTGACACTCTGCTCATCTTTATTTTTGAGAAACTCTCTGACGTGCTCTTTTAACATCCAATTATGTTACTGACCTGCAGCCAGTGAACCTAGTTGTGTACTTGCTGTGTACTTGTGTGCTGTTTCTTTTTAGAACCACTTAGTTTTCCAGCTTTTTGTTGCCCCAACTTTTTTGAGACATGTTGTCAACTTCAAACACAAAATGAACCAGTATTTTTTTTTATAAAACAGTAAAATGTCTCAGTTTTAACATTTAATATGTTTTCTATGTTATATATGGGTTTGTCCACAGCAGTAAAACTTTTGTAGAAATGCGATTGTACATAATATCACTCTGTATCTGAAGATGAAGAGCTGACTATGCCCTCAGTCCAGCATGGATAGAAGAAACAGGACTTTTTCTCAGCGGTTGTTCTTTTTCTTCCACTTTCTCACTTTGATCTTTTGTCAGTCATGCTGAAGGACAGGCTGTCAGTGAATGAAACAGTAAATACAACACTGACTGACGCTCTTGCAAGTGACCATTGGAGAGCGCCTGGCCCCTGCAGTGAATTGAGCTTCTCAGGCAGATCATCATGCAGGTTGTTTGTTGGATGGTTTCTATGCAATGTCTCTATGTCTCGATGCAAGACTAGTTGCTTCGATGTCCATATGCCAAAAAAAAAAGATTAAAGGAAGTCAGGCTAAGAAAAAAAAGAAAAAAGAAACAAAAAATAAAAAATATGCATTTAACCTTTGTGTGATTTTTCCTGAGAGTAAAGTAAAAACGTGTAAAACACAGCTTAAAATTTCTCCACTCTAAATATCTGAGAGCTGCGCATGCATGTAGGCTTATCTGCAATGTCACTGTCAAGGGATACAGTTGCCAAAAAGCGTGAGTACAATGAAGAAGACGGAGAAGGCCATGCCCTTGTTGACTCCACCCTGAGATTTGATGCCATCATACATCACCATATTCCAGTCCTCGCCGGTCAGGATCTGGCAAAAATACACAAATATTCAGACGAGTCTATGATTGGCACTTCCACATCCATATATGTGCTCAAAATGCTATAATCACAGAACAGATTCACCCTCTTTCATACACACTACTTAAATATTTGAACAAGTTTTAGCAGAATTATGCTCCCGCCTAATAATCTTTAAGGGTTCTAGAGTAGCATTTTACATTTTATATCACTTCCTTGTGCACAAATCCTCTTTAGTCCTTTCAGCGTTTAGCTTTAATCCAGCTTTGTCTTCTATTTTGCAGCTTTTTCCTCCCTCCACTTGCCCCTCCTTCCTCTTTTCTCCTTTTACAGTACATCGCTCTCCTCCGCTTACCTGGAACACCGTCATTATTGCTGCGGGAAATGTATCGAAGTTGGTTGGAGGGGTGCCACTTTCAAAATTAAACCTAGCAGTGAAAGAATGAAAAAAATAGGAGCAGAGAAAACAGTGAGCATAGAGAGAACGGCCATGAGCGCCAGAGGCAAGCACAACAAATGTTTGTCTGAAAAACTAGCGCTCTGAAAAAGTGCCTTAGGTCAACTGGCAATTAGCAAAAACCAATAGGTTAGCAGAAAATTAAATCATGGCAGTTAAAGGGGAAGGAGAGAGACACTGACTGTCCTCCGAAGAGCTGCATGCCCAACAGCGCAAAGACGACTATGAAGAGGAAGAGCAGGAAGAGCAAGCTGATGATGGACTTCATGGAATTGAGCAGAGACACGACGAGGTTACGCAAAGACGCCCAGTACCTGGCAAACAGAGACAGGAAATGATGATAATACTGTGTCCTTTATTTAAATATATAATCATTACTGTATTACAATTGACTCACTTGGTGACTTTGAAGATCCTCAATAACCTGAGAGCTCGTAGCACACTGATGCCAAACGATGTGCCCGGTTGGATGATGGACCAAAGGACTTCAAATATGCTACCACATATCACCTAATATAAAGTTAGCATACATAGTTATTTATTATACTGAGCAAATAATGTACAGACATCAGCATGCAGTATGGCACATTTGTGTGTGTAAATTCTATAGCAGATATATTTCATGTATTTCTTCATCCTGCAGATATACAGCCTGTGTATAGACAGCTTATGAGTTTGTACATTGTGTTATTTTTTACTGGGTGTGGACCCAAGTGGAGAGGGGCTCACAATGCAGTCGAAGCAGTTGAAGGAGGAGTTGAGGTAGGCCTGTCTGCCCAGGCCATACAGTTTTACAAACATCTCTGTCAAGAATATTCCCAGGAAGATGAATTCGGCATAATCTGCACAGAGGGAAGAACACAAAAAAAGACGAGGGTGAAAACCTGAGTGAGTCTGTGTGTGTGTATTTGTCCCAGAACCATTTTTAAACAAGACAGAGTCTGCATGAGAGGAAAACTGTGTGTGCTTGGATGCGCTTGTGTTAAACGACTGGGTCAGCTCTTTCATGGATTTAGTGACATTACTGAAGAATTTGCTAACCCACTCCTTTTCCAGTAATCTGTGATGAAAGTATTTGTACTTTTGCGGAGATTATCGGCGCATGCTTGCACTAAGTATGCACGTATTCACCTCCTACTCACATAGAAAATCTGAAAGTGGTTCGGGCTGGTCGTAGTGCACAACAGCCACACACAGCGTGTTGAGGCCCACCAAACACAGCACGGTCCAGTAGAAGCCCTGGGACTTAACAATGTGACGGATAAGGAAGCGAAACCGCCGCTCCCGACGCTTGAAAGTCGATCCCTCGAGCTTGGAGCTTTTCAAGCTGGCACGAGCAAATGGTGAACCTACCATTCACAAAGGACAAACGAGGCACAGTGTGTATCAATAGCTGCACTGTGGCAATCCACAGACAAACATGGTAATTCTAAAATAAGGTCACTGATATGTGTGACAATCATTATAAAAGGAAGGCAGGATACTGGGATGTTCATGTGAATGGGTAGGGATAAAAAAAAGTCAATGAGTGACCAAAAAGGTGAAGTATATGACACGATCACTGGCACTAAAATGCTTCCCTTTTTTTTTAATGCAGGCAGAAGATAATGCACATCCCATTATTTATTTAACTTATTAGGAAAGTAAAAGAATATATTATATATATAGACGTCAACGATATCTATGGACTTCCTGTTTCTTGGAATGCTACAATTACAATTACCCTCCTATACTCAATCTGCGTTTTAAGTACAAATTGATGTATAATTCACTTAAAGTTAGCACATGGTCAAAGCTGCTTTATCTACTTTGAATTCCTAGGTTACACCACGTCCATTATTACTCTAAAGAATGAAGAAAAAGAAGTTCATTTTTAGACTCTTAGAGAAATGCCTAGAATGACTGTGCTGAAAAAATGGTTTGAGCGGAGAAACGGGAATGAGATAACAAGGGCAGGTTAAAGATAGGGGAAAATAGATGAGGGGCTCGAGGACAGTGAAAATGTAACATTAGGAGTGCAGAGCAGCAGAGAGGGAGAAAGGAGAGGGAAGGGCGGGGGAGGGATGGAGAGGAGGGTCAGGTAATGCTGATCTGCACGATAAGATAGCGTCTCTGTGTACCTGTGATTTGCCTTTGACTGTGTGCGTCTGTTTCTGTGTGTGCTAATCTTAATGTGGGGATAAAAATCCCTTTTTACAGTCATAACGGGAAATAAGTGTTTTTAAATCAAGATCAGTATGAAGTTAGGTTTAGGTTAAGGGCTGGGGAGGAAATGTGTGGGGTTTGGGAGCTTTTATAGAAAAAATCAAAACAAGTGCATGCAATTTTCTCTGAACGAATGCAAAATGGCTTTGTTTTCTCTGTGTGTGTGTTTGTGTGTTTGTGTGTGTGTGTAGTAGAAAGACACAAGAGAAACACAACACATCTTACCTACTCCCAGGTCTCCCTCCCCTTCCTCTGAATTTAGAAGCTCAGCTTTGCTTTTGTGGTTTTTTGTGGCTCTCCTACGAGAACCTGTTATAAAGTATAAATATATTTACACATTTACCCAAAACACAACAGTTCAGTTATCCATGTATGCGTATTGATGCGTATTGAAAAGAAAAATAGAAAAATTCATATTAACTAAAGAAACTGATACCATCATATTCATTTTCATTCTCATCATCCGCCAAGATGACCTCTTCTACAAAACACACAAGCAAAAATGTAAATATATTAAACATTTATGTGTAAGTTCCACAATATTTTCATACATATTTTAAAATCATAGTCTCCGTTTCACTCATTAGTCTCTCTTTTGTTTTTTAGCTCCTTTACTCTTGTTTTCTTGCACATTTCCTGCCCTCAACAGATGGCTACCAGGCTGGAGAGGTGGAAAAAAGGGATTTTCTCTATCCAAGGGTTTGTAATCCTTAATATATTCAAGATATATTATGTGGTATTTAAGTTCAATTAAATGTGTGTTATGCTTTACTGGATATGTGTTATGTTAAAGGTATATGACATTGCAAAAATGGGAAAAAGAAAGCGCATCCATATATAGCAACTGCAACGGTAAGGTTTTTAATGAAAGCTTCAAAATTCAGTTCTTTGTGACGTGTCAGTGTTTATTCAGCTATAATTATAAAACACAATATAATATTGAGCCTCGCCTGACTAACAACTCTTTTTTAGGTGTTTACTTTAAAGTTCCAGGAAATAAAATGATGGTTTACTTTCATCCCAGCATCAAACAAGCTACTCATCAAATTACAGATGAATATATATATTAAGTCAGAATTTCCAGTGATTTGAGTGTTAATATCTAGGCAGAAATTGCTGTGACACAAAACACTGTAAAACAAGTCAAATGTTTATTTATGGTCAAATGTTGCCAGGAATGCACTCAGACATACCAGCTTTACAGATCCACTCCAGGTAACCGTTAAGTTCCCTTTCAATCTGCTGCTGTCTTCGAAGCTTCAGAAACTCACTCCTGTTCTCCACACGCTCTCTCTCTTTAGCGAACTCGCTGGAGAGACAGACATGACACAAATGTATCGAATGAATTACTGTATATACCCTGCACGTCACATCTAAAGTGTGACATGCAGGGTATACATGCATATGCACGTGTACATGTGCAAACTTACCCTGACAACACACCCAGCACCAGGTTGAGCATAAAGAAAGAGCCGATGATGATGAGGGGGATGAAGTACATCCAGTTCCATGCACTCCCTGAGGCATCGTTGCTCTGGAAACACATGTGTTCACACACAAACATAATTAATCAGTAATCAAGGTTTTGCTCTTTGCTTGTGCATGTGATACAACGGAAAGTGAATAAATAGAAACATTACTTAGATAATGGTTTATAAATGTGAACTTCGGAAACTTTAACGAAGATTGATAAAGAATTTTAATCAAAGGTTGATTTTTTTTAAATGACCTTTTTTCATTAGTTGAAATCAGTGAAGTGGGTGCACATAAAAACTGAGCAGCTGTAGTTATATGTTCATTTTGATTTACTGAAAGCTGAAAGCATCAAATTTCAGTCTCTACATCCCTGCTTTGTTACATTGAGGCACGTTCATCTACATATTTATACACCGCAAAAAATTTAAAGATATAATACGCTTCATATAGCTTAATTTAAAAGAAGAGTTACCCTACTGCTAAGTCAACATTGTCATTAAAGAGTGGAAACAATGCATTTTAAACTGCTGTCCACAACTTATGTAAACATAAACAAAAGCAGGCATGACATGATTTTACTTTAAGTCATCTCAGTAAGTAAATGCATATCTGCCACTCTACTTAGCTGCTCCAACACAGTAAATAATGTATAACAAATGCTTTGCTCTCTCCCTCTTGGTCCCTACCATCCTCCCTTACAGACCATCTTTCATTATCATTCTTTATTCAGTTATTATTGTTTTGTCTCTCCTCCTCCTATGGAACCTCTTCAGAACGCCCTCTACCTGCCATTTCATCTCTCCCTTATCTATTTCAATGCTAGTTTAACCTTTTCCTCATTCCTTTCTCCATAGCCGTCTCTTCGCTGTCACTGAACAACCTTTACAGTGATTTTATGAATCCCAACTTGAGACCTGGGCTTTTCTTTCTTGTTTCAAGCTCTCTTTCTCATAGTCTCCCTGCCTTTCTCTTCCCGTGTCCTCCATCTTTCCTTCTTCCTGCATGTAAGCCGGCATTGCCGCTGTGTACCCAATGTACCGCAGACCCTTTTTCTACCATTAAACTTTTATTGCTCCCCTCCCGAGCAGCTGCAAGAATAATTTGGGCTGAACAGGCCCTTTTAAATATAGAGCAGCACCGAGAAGGAGGGACAGAACACAGGAAGACGAGGAGGAATAAGGGGAGAAAGGGAAGGACAGAGGGAAAAAGGTAAAAGAGCTGGATGGACGGAGAGGGAAAGGAGATGGGAAAAGAGATGACTACAGTAACATTCAAAGACCCTCCTCTGCCTCTGGTCTCCATGGCAACCATTGCCCCTGACAGCCGGGAACAATTCAGTCTTGGACATGAGTGATGACTTTGTTGGTACTCATTTAATAGGTAGATGAACAGCTTGCACAGGTGAAATTGTTAAAGGTTTTAAGAGCCCAATTTTTTGTTCTTGATTAGAGAACGCACTCTCGAAGGGCTTTGAGTGAAAATACTCCCGTTAATAAAAACTGGAGTAATATGTAAATGTTAAATTAAAAATAAATCCGACAACCATGAAAGCCAACCTAAGGTGCACATCATTTGATTTATTTTTGTTTGCTGCTTTTTTATAGATATTTTAGCTAATGTGGTTTATTCAAAACAAAATATGACTTTTTTTCCCCCTATGATCACTAAAATCCATTGCCCACATAATTAATGGGCAAACATGATATGGGCAAGTTTGTGGAATTTTAGCATCCTGTGGCACAGTTTTTTCTCTTGAACAAGACTTTCTTTTATGAAGTCTTTTATTTCTGCCTTGCTAGCTTTCCTGGGTGCACTGGTGTGGCCAAAAAGTTGGTCACTGAATGTGTACTAGTGTTTCAAATGCTGTTCGGTTTGACATACATAGTAGAGCAGGTCGGTCCAGCCCTCCATGGTGATACACTGGAAAACGGTGAGAATAGCAAACAGGATGTTGTCAAACTGGGTGATGCCGTAGTTTGGTCCCAGCCAGTACTCTCTACAAACGGTGCCTGCTGGACACAGCCGCGATGGAAGCTCTACCCCACATGGAAACTCTTCCCGGATCTCCTCTAAACATGCGTAAAAGTGGGATAAAACAAGTGTAAGCAAGCAAATGCCATGCATGTGCCAATATATTTAGTCATTTAAAATCCCTTTTGAGGAAAAATCACTTCCAATGTTGATTGAGGCTACGTCTGCAGAAACTGCACAGTATACCAAAAATGCACGATTTTAAGTTTTAATTTTAGCAGTGCAACTATTTAAAGTCTGCCTCAGCATGAACAGGTGCACTCTTCTCTGAGGAAAGCTTGTAGCGACTTAATCCCGACTGACTTATTGCCAAAGTGTAAACCCAAAAACCTTTACTTGTTATATTGTCGAAGCAGGTTTTGTGGAATTTGCCCATGTAGAACTCCAGGCCGATGATGGCGAACATGAGGATGGCAAAGAAGAGCAGCAGGCCAATTTGCAGGAGAGGAATCATGGCCTTCATGATGGATTTGAGCACCACCTGTAAGCCTAAAGCACACAAGGTATAGAGTATTAAGATTTTATGAACTATCAAGTTTTCATTTTAATCTATCTGCTCTTTCATTCTACAGTTAGTTTCAATTAGTTTGCAGTTAAGCTACCTTTTTGTGAAGAAATACTTGAATATCCTTATTACACATTTATACCCAATCATTAAACTTTTACATGTTAAAGCAAAATAAACCATAAACAGCATATATTGTAGCACCTATTGGTATGATGCTCTAATTGGCTTTTCATACAAACCCAAGTGACTTTTATGACGAGTAAGCCCTGGTATGCCTGTTCAAGCCCATAGTGGAGAACAGGCTATTAATAACACTGCAGTGGCAATAGTGCTGGAACATTACTGCCACTATAACATTTAAAAAATGAGCAGAGTGTGCACAGAAGTACCACTTTTGTTGTTGCATTATGCAGAGCAACACAGAAGCTGCATAAAACCTTCTCCATGCTATTTTGATCCTCAAATAAAATTTAAAGATGTTCTGCATATCTCGCTTTCTCAGCTGTTAGCCAATGACAAAGATGTGGTTCAAGGTAAAGGTGAAGAAAGCCTTTTATAAAAAAAAATTCTCAAACAAAGAATATTGACTTACTGGGAATACCGGACACCAGTTTGAGAGGCCTCAATACTCGCACAGCCCTGAGTGTCCGCAAGTCGAATTGTGAGCCCACAGTGGACAGAATCCTAAAGGGGAAAAGACAAATGCACCGAAGTGTGCACAGAGAATCAATATTTAACCTAGCCGAGCTTGTCAATGTCTGTCAACCTTACAGTTCCTCCATTTCTCCATTTTCTCATACATGCACAAACCCATGCCAGATCATTGCAAACAACTGGGTGTATGTAAATCCTGTAAGAGCCGAACTGATCGATACGGCTGACAAGTGAAGTAAGACAGAGGAGTGTATCAGGGTGAGAGAGGGATGGGCTGAATGGAAAGTGTTTTGGTATCAAGATGAAAGAGCGACTAGTCAACGAAAAAGGAAAAAGATGGGGAAATAGAGAGCAGAGGGAAGGAATGGGATTAAGGAAATAAAAAGAGAGTGAAAAACAGAAAGATTATGACTTACTTATTTATTGTTACATGTTTGATGTTTCTCTTCTGAGTAAACACATGTGCTACTGCAACAATATAATCACTCATCATCAAAATAAATGCCCTAAACAGCAAGTGCGTGTGTGCGTATAGGTGAATGGGTAAGTATAGAGGATTAAATTGTTCCCTCGTGCCGCCAGACTTGTAGTCAGTCCCATAGTCTGACGCACACTGTGAATCATCAGACTTCCCACTTCTCTATCTCTCTCCCTCTGTCTCTCTTTTGTCCAGTCTCTCTGACACATTTCTACCTTCCTGTGTTCCTCTAAGAGGCCTAATGACTTTGCAGAGCCTTAATCACAGGTTTAGGGTCTGCCTGATTCTTTCACATTTGAATAGAAGGGAAACGTGACACTGACTCCAGGTCTTTGGTTGAAGGTATGCGTGGTTGTGGTTTTGAATGTGGTATTGTATTACCAGGAAGCCCCCCACCCCCCTCTCCACCCCAAGTTGTTGGTGCTTCATCACAAGTGTATAGGCTAGGGTCCTTCTAATGACATTGTGTGATATCAAATGCCTCATCAGACGCTGACCTGCCGCTGAGAGGATCCTAGTTTAGTAGGAGGCACTGATGCACTTTGAGCTGCATGATATTTCTAAAAGAACAGATATCACACAGAGATAATACTAAGCGTTATATAAATGGAAACTCAACCTATAACGTGCAGAAATGTTATTCAGGTACTGCAAAAAAAGACTATAAATATTTTTTTTTTAAATTTGTGGACTTACCTGCCCGGAATTAATCAAGTTTAACGTTATACTAATTTTTCAGGAATCCGAGTAAATAACTGTAGCTTGGCATCTTTATAATAATAATAATAATAATAATAATAATAATAATAATAATAATAATAATAATAATAATAATAATAATAATATGCTTTACTATGTTCTCTGCATGTTTTTTAAAAGTTTGAGTTCTATTGCTGAAAACTCTGCTTTACCAGGAAATGACCGAGCTGCCCTCTGCTATGCAAGATGACCAACAAAGCAAACACAGATTTAGTGTTTTGCTCAAGGATACATTAGCCTGAAAGATGCTTGGCAAAAACAGAGTGCTACATTAATGCAAGATAGGATAGCCATGAAGGGAGAGATGAAGATGATGTAGTCGAGGTTGGTAAATTTGCAGTATGTTTTGCACAAGGGGAAAAAAAACATTTACCATAAGAGCAACTGGGAAAAAAAAAAAAAAAAGATTAAGTTAAATAGATGCTGTACTCATTTCTATATTTTAAATGTAGGCACAAGAAGAACAGTGGCTTAGTTGGAATATTTAGCCTCTAAACTGGGCTGTGTTCATATAAAAAGGTGAATGCTGGAGTTTTGTAGAAGGAAAAAACTGTATATTGTGCTGTGAAAACATCTGTGTGCTGACATTAAGAAACACATCTACATTTACATATAAAACATGAACGAGTGTACCTGTGTCAGTATCTTGGAACCACAGAACAGCAACTATTTGCCAAAAAGAACCCTGCGATTACAAATCCAATTATTTTATTTATGTCTGGGATGTGACTATGATTACAGTAAAAAAACAATAACAACACTGATGTTTGGACAATAACGATAACAACCTATGATGATGACGATGATGAAGACTGTGATGGCGATAGTAACAACGATGATGGTAATAACATGATGGTGATTTCATCTGCCATCACAAATAGTGTCAAACCGATGAGGCAGTTCCTCATTCACACTGTCTCCACGGTTACCGGGTCCTTTCTCATTCATAAGTGTTTCCATGGCAACAGGGACCTTGGCTCATTGATAGAATCTCTGTATCACCTTGGTAACAGGGCCAAGGGAGGAGCTAGATTGATTGGGGGTTTTTTTGTTTGTTTGTTTGTTTTTTTGTGTGTCTTCTCTATTTAATGTAAATGTTTCGCAGCTTACATGCAGCGCTGCAAATCTGCACACCGATACATGCAAAAACACCCGTGCACACAGATGCACGCATCTGCACAGCAAATGGGTGTTGTTTGGAGCTTAAACATACTGAGTGAAAATAATTTTATTCAAGTGTGCACAATGGAAAGTGGGTCATTTGGAATAATCAATGGAAAACAATTTCTTCCCTGGAACAGATGCTCTCTACTGTACATCTTTAAATTCATACACAGAATGCACAAACACCTGCATTTAAGCAAAAGCAGACCAAATGGTTAAGAGGAGTCAGATGAATCAACATCGCTATAACAAAAACCTCCTCTCTCCACTTCTGATGAGAATCCAATGCATTATACAAACAACATTTATCCCTGCTATCTCCCTCTGCAGCTTCCTGCTGACTTCAGCTAAAATCCAGCTAAATATCTCTGTCCACATCACTGACTGAATCTCGTCATCTCTGCTCCAAGCTCTCCTGTTATCTGTCCTTGTCTCCTTGGTTGCTTCTGTGACTATGATTCAAATATTTTGCATTAAATGCTCTAGTATGCTCTTTAATGTTTTTATAAGATCAATAAAATGTTAAGTGTTGCAAGCAATCAGACCCCCACGATCAGCTGACAACCAGAAGTCACAAGAGCCCACATCCCCTCCCGCAGGTGGGCCATTGTAGGGAAAAGAGACCGAAGCCGGTAAGCAAACCTATGGCAATGTGCAGAACAGGATTGCAGATACACATAAAATGCTTGATCCTCAGAGATAGGGTGAGTAGCGCAGTCACTAAAAAGGGGATTAAAATACAGCCACTTCTTATACAAGAAAGGAGCAAGCTGTGGTGGGTTTGGCATTTGTATAGAATGCCTCTTAGATGCCTCTTAGGTGAGTTATTTTGGGCATGTTCAACAGGGAAAAGACCCCATGGTAGACCCAGGACACACAGAAGAGAACATTTTTCTCAGCTGGCTTGGAAACACATTGGTATGCCCCTCGTTCCTCAAAGAGCTGGTGGCAGTGACTGTGGAGAGGGACGTTTGAGCAGTTTTGGACAGTTCTGCTTAGACTGCACATTCATTTTCATTGCATTCATTTCCTCTTTTATAATGAAATTCCCTTTAATAAATTCTAAACTGTGGGAATAAAGCATCACATACAGCTTTGCATATGTCTGGTAAGCACAACTCTACACAAATCTTTTAAAAACAGGGAGGTATTACCTCTAGACTGCCCGAGACAGTATTTAATTATCTGAATGTTAAAGCTGCAGGGAATTGCAATAACCTCAAAACACATTTTAAAAGGGAAGGCATGCTCCTTAAGGATGGTACAGTTTTACAGCAGGTAGCACAGTCACCTCAGAGCGTGGAGCTTTCTGGTCAGGTTGGTCCTTTCTTGTGTGGAGTATTACACATTGCTCAGGAAGCTCTAGTTTCCTATCACAATAAAGTAAGTATTTAGACCAGTCTGGAACTCTGATGTGTCAAATCTACAACTGACTTATGGCCTCTTGGAGGTTTTGCACCTCTTGCCCAGCTAAAATTGGCTCCAGGTGAATGTTGTCTAGCTCAGTGGTCCGCAACCTTTTTTGTGTCCGACAATATTTTCACAGACTGGCCTTTAAGGTGTTGCAGATAAATACAACAAAATAAAACCAGAACCGGTACATAAAAAAGAAAATGTGTTTGTAACACACGGGAAAAGACCCAGGCTTAGTTAACGATATAAACAAGTTAATGATATAAACAATTAATATTAATGATAAAAACCAATAAAAACCATGAAAACCATACATTTCACACCCGAATCTCAACTCTTGCGGCCCAGTACTAAACGACTCACGGACCGGTACCGGTCCATGGCCCGGGGGTTGGGGACCGCTGGTCTAGCTAATGGACACATGTGTGTAGTAAAAGTCATTGTTTAGTATAAAAATAGTTTGACCAAATTTCTCACTAAGTTTCACATGATAAGGGCAGCACGTGCCATGGTGGTTAGCACACAGCAAGAAGGTCCTGAGTTCAATCCCACCATCAGGCCGGAGACTTTCTGTGTGGAGTTTGCATGTTCTCCCCGTGTTTGCGTGGGTTCTCCCCGGGTACTCCAGCTTCCTCCCACAGTCCAAAGACATGCAGTTAGTGGGGTTAGGTTGATTGATTTGCCTAAATTGCCCATAGGTGTGAATGCAGGAGTGAATGTGAGTGCGAATGGTTGTCTGTCCCTGCGTGTTAGCCCTGTGACAGACTGGCCACCTGTCCATGGTGTACCCTGCCTCTCGCACTATAGCAGCTGGAATAGGCTCCGTGACCCTGAAAAGCATAAGCGGAAGCAAATGGATGATTTCAAAATGATTGAAATCGCCTTTCTAGCTTCATTCATATGCTTCTTTTTAGCTGTTGATTCTGTTCAAAAAATCCTAACCCGGGTACAGGAAGGCAAAAGAAAGAGGAGGATACAATGTAAGAACAGCTGCAAATTAAAAGTAACTGGACTAATAATCAATAGTGGGTGTAAAAGAACAAACAAACAAACAAAAAACCCAACCAGCTTATTTTCACTGCCAAGCCACTCTGACAATTAACTACAACACATAGGTCAACACCCACAAATCAGACGACTTGGAACAAGACCGTGGAGTAAATAGCTAATCTTGGTGATGTATTCAGACATGTTAAGAGCTATTTGTGTGTTTGTCTTTGTATGTGTTTGAAGAGAGCGCCAGCAAGTGCAGGGAGGGCGAGCAGGACACAGAAAAGAATGTTTGAAGTGGAAATGTCTGTGCGTGTGTGTGTACGCGTGCGCTTGTGTGGTCACTATGTTATCAAAGGTTTCCACCAAAGGTTGATAGAAAGGCCAAGTAGCCTTTCATCTTCAAAGAGCTGGACTGCTAAAAACACACTGGCCATTCATAGAAAGCACAACAAAGAACGAGTGCGCCGCGTGTGTGCAAAATGTATTGACTGCAGGCAGCGTCCTCAATGCATCATGGGAATATACTATGTGTGTACTCTATGTGTTGCTCTGTAAATATTGCTATAAAACACAGCTGGTTGACAGGGAGGGTTGTGTTGTGATGGCTGGTGCTTAGGCTATACATCAATGTGTTTCTTTGAGAAATAATCCCTGAATCTGATCATTTCACACATCCATCCATCCATACATCCCCCGATCCATCAATTTACTTAGCAGCAGATGGGGTGGAGCTGGTGACACCCAGATGACACTGGGGGAGAAGCAGGGTTGTCAATCAATGACAAGGCTTTTACTATTTTTAATTAAATCCACAGCTATAGCCCAGAGTATGCAGAGAAAACCTGCACAAGAAGAAACCATGCAAACTCCACACAGAACGGCTTCAACCAACCACCAGCTTTGCATTGAGATCATTGTTGTATGGTGATAGTGGTGACCTCTGTGTTGCCCTAACACCTGAACCTGCAAAGCAGTGTCTCATAATGTATCAGGCATCATTTTGGATTTTCATGGGTGATTTGTCAGGTCTATAACAAGACTGCTTATGATGCACTTGTCAGTCATCTGTTAGTGATGGACTCGCTGTGAAACTCCACTTGTCAGTGCTGATGGTTTTTTAAATTTGTTTGTGTTGTTGTTGCTGTTATTTATTGACCCCTTTTTTCTGATAAGTCAACATAGAAATCATTGTAAATAAATAACCATCTTAAAGTCTTACAACTCTTTGTCAAGCTATTATCAAATAAAATCATTCAAGTTTATGAAGCTAGATTCCAAATAGGACCACAAAATACTGGGATAAAATAGCTGCCATTAACAAAGGCCATTGTGTTTATAAAGGGTAGTTAACAAGGCTAATATTATTACGATGATAAAATATTGCAAACATAATCCATTTGAACAAATCTAGGTTGTTTTTTTTTTCAATGTGTGCCTTTTAGCAGTGAATGCCCTGAGGTCATCAGATAACACTTCATCTTTTGCTGCTCCCTTTACAGGGTCACCATAGTAGATCATCTGCCTCCATCTCACCCTAACCCTTGCATCCTCCTCTCTTACACCAACTCTCTGCATATTCTCCTTCACTACATCCATCAGTCTTCCTCTGGTATTCCTCTTTTCCTCCAGCCTGGCAGCTTCACTATCAACATCTTTTGTCTGGTATATCCACTATCACTCCACTGCACATGTCCAAATGTACCTCTCTAACTTTCTCTTCCAACTGCTCAACCTGAGCTGTCCTTCCGATATACTCATTTCTAATCTTGTCTTCCCTCAATGACAATTCACTTGAGAATAATCTACCAACATATCAAGTGGTAAAATAGAGAAATTGGCAAAAGAAATCAAAGATCCGCTTTAAGGACTTTCTAGTTTCCTTCTGTTGTAACTCCTTATCCTCTTGGCATTTCACTACTTCCTGCTGTCGTGCTGACACTTGTCTTCTCACCTCTCTTCTCTGTTTCAGTCGCTCTATCGCACCATGCTGAGAGGAACTTGGCTTCGTGATTGCTCTTATTAAAGCATAAGGACATACTGCCGCACTGAGTGCCTGCTCGGTGCATGTGTGGCGTCCTTGTGCAAGACAGAGAAATTTGGGCAGAAAGGAGCAATCGCTGCATCCACCAGTTGCTTTGTGTACACACAAGAGGACATAATCACCTCAACACGATAATCTGCGCCACCACTCCCAAACAGCGACGTGATTGTATTGCTGCTAGAATTTGCAAAGTTGTGAAGAAACAACTTTTAAATAGATGTAAAAAAAAATTATCAGTCAATTGATGACATTTTTTTGCAGTTTTTATGTGTTGTAGCTAATTTGTGTTTCGGTTGAACATCAACAGTGAGACATGCAAACACTGTTGCTTGTTAATGCACCACTCATGCATCGCATTCATCTGTATCACATCAGCCTGCAGCGTCACACCGGTGTGTAGCAGTGGCAGATACATAAAAGAGGCTTACTGTGTCTTTAAAGAAACACGCAGGATAGAAGGAATGACATTTGACAGTCAGCTTAAACGATGGATTAACAGATGGATACGTTGGGAAAACAGAATCTAGCACAGACAAATGAGCGCATCGCAGAATGTAAAATGTAAATCCATTTGCATGTGTGTAGACGCCATCATTCCGCTTCTCTTCCCTGTCTCTCATTTCTGTCAGTCAAACCTATTATCTAATGTCTCTGGTCTTTTTCTGTGAGATATGATCTAATAAGTGAAGGCAATAGTAAATCCATCAATTTAATCCCATCACGTCTGAACTCAGCCTTGTTGACACCGTTTCTGTGACAGGTTTCAGGTTGCATTCCATCGCTTCCCTTTGCCCTCTTCTTCACCTTCTCGTTGAATGTTCAAATCAAATATCTCATTTACTCATTCCCCTTTCCTACATTGTCTCTTTTCATTTGTTCCTATTGTGCTGCTCTTTCTATTGAGGTAGCAGCACCTGCATTTTTTCTTGCCTTCTCTCCAATGCTGCTTCCCCCTGCGCTCCCCACCCCTTCTGTCTCTGTATATATTGTGGTGACATTTGTTCACTACCCAGGCTGCTGGCTGCCTGCAGTTCTGCTCTGTGATCTGACTGCTGCCTTGCCCAGAATGGGGTCTTTCATTAGGTCAAAGGAGCAGGAAAAGGACACTTGCACACATACATGCATACAAACACACTGAAACACACGACAGACTTTGACATGCTGTTGGAAAATCCTTTGTTATGCTCAAGTTTAGTCAGACACACATTTAGATCTGACTAAAGGTTACATACTGTATTATGCATGTATGTGTCTGTGTTTAGCTCATATATATCTGTTTACTACTCACCCTGTGAGCACTACAACAAAGTCCATCACGTTCCATCCGTTTCTCAGGTAAGAGTTCTTGTGAAAGGCAAAACCAAGCGCCAGGATCTTTATTCCCGACTCAAAACAGAAGATTCCTATGAAATACGGCTCTGTATCATCCTGGGGAGCACGAGAGAGAACAAGCAAAGGAGCAGTGGAAAGATAGGAGAGGGGGAAAACAGGAAAGGTTATGAGGGTTTGAAAGGCACAAAAAGACAAAGTAAGACACCTGGCAGTTGGCGAATGAGTTTCAGAAGAAGCATTTTTGCAAATATTCCCATGTGCTGTAAAAAAATTTAAAAAATCACAAATATACAGTGAAAACTATATTAAATTATTATGTTTACATGTATAACACATGCAATTTTGTCTTGCTTGTTCAGCTTACCAGGCGTTCTGAGAGCGGCGTCTTGTCTCCATCAGGCAAATGTTGTTCCAGAGCCAGGACAATGCAGTTGGCAATGATGGTGGCTAGAATCATCCACTCAAATGGAGTGAGGAAGCTCAGTGAAGGAACAAATCTTTATTTTTTTTTAGTTGAACCACAAGTCACCACATTAATTGCTTGTTAACACAAATGTCTCATCACGCTATCACAAGGCAGCGACCCAGCTGAAGCCCTTACTGAAATTCCCAAATTAATTAAATTAAATGGTTAGAAAAAAATATCTAGTGAGTGGCAGTTGACTGCCTTGTTGATGTGAGAGGCCAGAGAAGACTGACAATTCTTTAAGTTGATAAGCCAAGGTATGCAGAAGAGCATCTCTGAGCACACATGTCAAACTTTGAAATAGACGGGCAGCAGCAGAAGACCGCACTGGATGCAAATACTTATAAGAAGCTACAATTCGAATGGGCTCACCAAAATAAAAAAATAAAGAAATTGGAACAACATTGAAGAAAAAACAATGCTGCTCATTCTGATGGATATTGATTTCTACTCGACATTCAGGTGGCAGGGTCAGAATCTGGTAAAAACTATGGAGGCATGGATGGATCCAACCTTGACTCAATGGTTCAGGCTCATGGTGTAATGGGTAATGGTGTGGGAATATTTTCTTGGCCCACTTTAGGCCCAAGTGGGCGTCATTTGAACAAGATAATGCACCATGTCAGTAAGCTCAGATCAACCCAACCTGGTTGCTTGAACATGACAGTCAGTTCATACGTCCTTCATAGTCACCACACCTCAATCCAACGGAGCACTAGTTATTTAAAAGTGTTACTAATAACGTGAAAATTTACACATACTAGATCAAGAGTTGCTGTTATCTATTTGCCATTGTGGCAAGAATAGAGCAGAACCAACAGAAAAGTAAAAAATTGGAGAGATCCACGTATAACTTACCGAGCTAATTTACCTGGACTGCTAAAAACTTCAGGGCAAATTAAGGGATAATATAGAAAACATCCCTACTCTAACATCAAAGGTCAAAAGGAAGGTCAAATATATATGCAGTTTGAATTCACTGAGTGTAAGCAAGTGTGAAAAGAGAATATAGCCACTCTATCTCAAATGGACCACAGTCTGGCCTCTCTCTGCCACTGTTTACCCACACAAATACACACACGCCCACAAGCCATCATTATGAGTCAGTTAAATATGTTCTGCTAAGTATATTTTCTGATAACACGCCACCCACACGGACAAGCAAAACAAAGATACACTTTAATATAGCCTGTGTTTTTTTGTGTAAGCGTGTGATAACATGCCTGGGCACTGACTTAGACTCACTGTGGCATCACCATTTGGCTCTCGGTACATAGCATCCGGCAGCTAGTACAGTAAGAGAGCCAGAGAGAGAGGAGAGAGAGAGAGAGAGAGAGAGAGAGAGGGAGTACCTTATTACATATCTAAATCAGTCTTTTTTCTCTAACACACAAATGCACACACAGGCAGTGTCTTCTTCAGTTAGTGCCTCTGCCTCGTTAAAATCATGGGATAAATTGTTACATTTAAAAGAATCTTAGTCTGTTTAACAGACTAAGAAAAAAAAGTAGTTAGAGGACTAAAAGAAGTAAATAAAGTAAAAAAATCACACTGTGTATAAATGTACACAAAGGGCATGTTCAAAATCTACTCCTTCCCTTTCTTCGCCACCTTTTTTTCCTACTTTCAGGCTTCCTTTGGGAGCAGCCATTCCCATGGTGGGGGTGGGAGGGGAAAACTGAACAATGAAAAGACAGAGAGGGAGAAGAAGCTATTAATAGAACGCTCATCATGTGTTAAATGTACGCGTGTGTCTATGTGCGCTGAGATCGTGTGCATGTGTTTGACCACTCTTCCCGCATTACCAGAAAACCCAAGGCGCTGTTCAATTAGCCTCCTTGCCCCCAGCTATGCATATAAATGTATGTACACGCATGTGAATGTGTTAACCCGTGACAGTGCATGACTGTAGCTGAGTGAAAAGGGGAAAAAAGAGAAGAAGGCTGATGTATGTAAAAATCAAATGTATCTGCTGTGTGTGTGTGTGTATGTGTGTGTTTGGGCTGTCAGAAAAATCAATACTTGGATACTAATCGTTGCTAAAATCATTTGCAGCAGTATTGGTAGCAACAGTGCTGTCTTTGCTAGCGCCAGCTGTGAAACGCTCATTTCACATCAGAAACTGATGGGTGAGATAACGGTAGCTGGGTCCATCTTTTATACTGATCACCACACACGCACAATTTCCCCGCTTATTGGCAGGTAAGTATTTGACATTTCAACAGGTTTAAACAACGGTGAAGCATTAAACGCGGTTTTGCTGTCCTACATGACGCTGTGCGGATTCTCTGTTATCTTTTTATTTTGCTTATCAGCTGTCTGTTGTCTGGGTTTGTTTTGAAACTGTGCATGTGAGGATGGATGACTCACTTACTGCAGACCAAACCTACCTACGGGTACAAATAAAGCAACCCGAACCTTTATATGTATTTGCTACATTAGTCTTCTGTAATCATTATGGTAGCAGCTAGTGGTCAGGGTGAAATATAAAATAATAATGCTAATGTTGACAGAAAACATTATCAGTCCTGCCCATTTGTTAAGTTATCTGAAGTGTTAATTCAACAGGGTAATGCAACTATTGCATCTTAAATCTGTTATGTCGCTCTTAAAGTGTGAGATTGAAGCTAAGAAATGTATAACAGCAACTATAGATATAGTGCTAAGTCACCAGAAGCACTACTCACACAAAATATTTTTGTCTCTTTGTTTGCACTACATAAGACCATATGAAAATAGTTTTTATATATGTACCTAACATATCTATCTATCTATTTGCAAAAACATGTGAAAAAGCCTTGAATTACTCCTTTATTTCTGTATTCTTCCAATGAGTCCAATTTTTTTTACCAGGTTTTCTTAAGGTCTTTTGGAGATTGGCTGCTTTTTCACTTATTTCCCCTTTAGTCCTCGTACACGGCCATTTTTATTGGAATGTCTTGTTTGTTAAGCCACTTAACACTGACCTATGAATCGTTCAAGGATTAAAGGCGCATAACTTAAGAGACGAACAAGTGTTGTCTCTACACATAACAGACAACTTAACAAAGAATCAATTTCAAATTATATCTTTAGGCACTTTGTTACTAGCAGCAGAATCTGTGAAAAATGTGGCATTTTTAGGCAATTGCTTTGCTTCAAGTAATCATTAACATGTACAGAGGACTTTGAGAGGGAGGTACAACAGTGTCTACAGCGGCTCCAACTACTGTAAAACATGGTGGAGGCTCAGTCATGGTTTGGAGCTGAAATCCAACAAGTAGTGCTCCAGATCTTGTCAAAATTAATGGAATTACACCAGGAAAGCATCTCAACCACACTGTCAAAAAAGCATAAAGGTGGTTATACCAAATACTGATGCTATGTCACGCTTGTTAGAGTTGTAAAAACTATATTTTTGTGTTGTGTGCTGTATTTGATGTATGTTTGTACATGATTTTAATAAATCACTGCTCCCATTTCCCATAAAGAAATGAGGCGTGGCTCGAGACTCACAGTATTCCCCAGAGGCCTTATGTTTGCTTTCTCCTGCCTCCTCGCTTCCTCTGTAAAACCCTTGCCTGTATTTCCTGCCAGCTTACTCTGTTAAGCCTCCTCTCTGTCACACAACTCTGTGCTTGCATACAACTGAACTATCCGTTCAGTCATCTCCTGAATTTTTTTCTCGTCTTCTTGTCATTTGCTTTCGCTTCTTTTCTCTTAGTTTCTCCCGCCGCTCCTTCCCATCCCTCCCCAGTCCACCTTTGTCTTACCGAGCACACCCATCCCTATCTGTCTCATGCCATCTCCATTCAATATCGAATGAGAGGGAAAGAGAAGGAAAGAGAGATGCTGCGTCAGCATGAGGACACAGACAGCGAGAGCCAGCACAGAAAAAAAAAAAAAAAGGTTAGGGAGGAGGAAAA
>VUQR01011554.1:0-33693 GCA_015108515.1 Hemichromis elongatus
TATGATTAAACTTGCAAAAGATGATAAAAAAAAAAAAAGTAAAACAAAAAAGCAATCAAAAATGACTCCCAGAGTATTTAGAAGAAATTCAAATCAGTTGTTTTTGCTGATAAATTAACAGACTCTGTAATTAAAATATGAGCATTACCTTTATAGCAAATGAGCACTGATGTCACATCTGTATTAGAGGATATTTTAACTCTGTTACATCACTTTTTTTTTGTTACATCACTTGTTTTTATGAGTTAATCTTTAACTTTTGGATCCATCGAAGCATCCAGTTCTAAGGTTTTCGTGCATTCTGAGGAGGATAGAAGATAACATTTCTTTTCACTTTTTAACGAAATAAAAGTTCTTGTTCAAATTTTTAAAATAACGTACAAAGACAATCAGATTTAAACACATCAAAAAAAAAAAAGATCTGTTTATGAAGTCTACTAAAAGCAAGAACAGCTACGAAAGTCGCCTACTCACACCAAGTATAGGCAAAATGTGACACATAAACACGGACTATCTTATGGATAGTCTATGTTTTTACTAGTAAAATTTACTTTACTTTAAAAGAAATAGACACCATTTGTCAATAGGCGTGTATACTTAATTAATTGGTAATTTTTAAAATGTTGCATAAGTACAAATACTTCAGATAGATTGTGTATGGCATTTACTTCCACTTAAATGAAGCCATGAACACATTTTAAAAACTAATTTATACATGATTGCATTCAATTTGAAATCGCTCACATTTTTGCTGCTGTAAATCTTTAATGAATTTGGGGGAGTGTCAGTGATGTAGATCTGTGCATAAGTCAAGGCTGAGCAAACAAATGACTCAAGACTCACAAACCCAAACATATCTTTGCAAATACAAACACACACACAAACTAGTACATCCAGAGAAAAAGAAAACACTGAACAAACCTCAAGCAGAGTCTTCTCTGCCATTATCTGGCTGTAAACCTTTTCACCCTCTTCTGGTGACACCGCTACAAACTCGTCCTTATTTAGGGAGAACAGCTGCGCTCCATTTAAAATTCCCAGGCTCTTAACAGTCCTGAGCAGGAATGAATGACAAAATCAGCATTTTTGTGCTTTCACTGTGAAAAAAGATCTAATAGATTATATTATTTTTAAATCTAAAAGATTTAATATTTTGAAACCTACATCTGCAGTAATGCACACATATATCTCCTGGCTAGCAGGCGTGCTAGTGCTAATGCACAAAACCAATATAATATTTAATAGATCTTGAGTACTAACTCTAGCTAACATGAACAAATATGCTTGTGTACTCACAGTGTGCTGAAGCCTTTGGAAGTAAGCCAGGCCGTCACCTCAGAAGATGGAGTGTCATAGTTCAGAGGTGTTGGGCTATCGACTGTCTGTTGAAATGAGCCTCTTCTCTGGGCTAGCCTTTGTAGAAGCTCATCATTCATTATCAGAACTGGACAAAGAGGAAAAACAACTCCATTTGTAAACACCTGTACAGCTGTAGCCAAAACTCTTAGCAGTGGCATAACTGCCCAAACTAAAGTTACACTTATTTGCTGATAAAAGTTTGTGAAACGTTTTAAATCCTGTTGATTGTTATTTCTATATCATAGAAACATTTTTTTTAAAAAGTTGTGTTACTAGCAAATGTTGGCAGAGCTGCTCTGTATCAGATACATAATGATGAATCATATAGTAGGAGATCCTCTAATATTTTCATGGAACGCATAAACATAGAAAATGATAAAATTCTCTCTGAAAACATGTCATATAATGAAAAAACCCATCATGATTATGATTTTTTTTTTAAAACAGCTGAAGTCAGCTGAAACAAAAATCTAAACTAGACTTTGGGGAAAAATTAAAATTGCTGAATTATATTTTTGTAATTATATTTATATACCAGGTATCCTTCCCCTTCACAAAGTGTTCTGTTTGTACTACGGAGCAACTTAAGTTTCAAAGCACAAATACCTCTTATATTATAATAAAACACATTTTAAATTAATATTAAAACCATTAAACAAGTCGGAACGTTGTTTAAAAATTTAAATAAGAACATATTAGCGTGATTTGCAAACTTCACAAATCTATATTCTTCTTGCAGTAGAACAGGAAAAAATATCAAATGTTTTAACTGAGATGCATTATATTTGAAGAAAAACATACAAACTCATTTTGAGTTTGACAGCATCAAAATGTCTAAAGAAGTTGGGACAGGCATGTTTGCTACTATGTAAAATCCCCTCGTCTACACTGAAGAGACCAACTGCTGGACTTTTGACAGAAATTTTGCCCCTTTGTAGTCTGATTGGATCCCAGCTGCTCAGCAGTCCTGGGTCTTCTCATGTTTTCAGTTGAGCAAAGGTTTAGACTGCAGGAAAGGCAGTTCAGCACCTGGCCAGGCTGCTGTAATAACCACAGTATGTGTTTCAACATTGTCTTGCTAAAATATACAAAGCCCTCTCTGAAAAAGACATGCTTCGGATATTAGTATGTGTTGCTCTAAAACACATAAAGCATCGATGGTGTCTTTCCAGATATTCAAACTAAATCAGAGATGGAGGTTTTTAAACTAAAATTTGAATTTGTGTGCCACAGAACAGCTTTCCACTTTGGCACAGAAAAGGTGGCTGTGTTTCTGGATCATGTTTACATATGATTCCTTCTTCTTTGCATTATAAAGTTTTAACCTGCATTTGTGTATGGCACTGTGAATTGTACTCACAGACAGTGATTTCTAGGGGTGTTTCTGACCCGTGGAGGGATTTCCATCACAGGATCATCCCTGTTTTTTAATGCAGTGCTGCCTGAGTGTCCAATGATCACAGGCATCCACTGATTTTCAGCCTTGCACCTAAGATGTCTCCAGATTCTCTGAATCTTTTGATAATATTAAACCCTCTCGTAGATGATTTCTATCATGTTCGCTGCAAGTTAGCCAGTTAGCCTTGGCTGTAAAATCTTCCTCCAGCTGTTTTAGTATCACTTTACTTTTCCAGGCATTTGTTCTTCTTATACCAACTTTTTTTAGATGTGCTGTTGCCATTAAATTCAAAAGTCATTAAATAGTAAAATGTGTCAATTTTATTAGCTTTCTATGTTCTATTGCTTATAAATTATTTGTTTATGAGATTTCTGTCTGCCCATATCCATTTACCTCTGTCAGTTTCATCTCCTTGCATCCCTGTAGATGGTAAAACCATGCTTTGAGGTCGCACTGCTGGAGTTGTTGCAGTGGGACCCCCGCTTGTTGGGGTGTATGAGTAGCACTTTGAGCGAGGGACGGGACCTGCCTTTTTTGTGAAAAAAGCAGGAATGAACAAAAACTACCTGACAAGATTAGCCAAGAAATCAAAGTATGTACAGTTTCTGAGGCAGCGGCACAAACAAAATTCTGTGTATTCGTGTAGCTGTGTGTTGTCTCGTACCTGTGACTCCCTGCGCACCACTGAGCCGTCATTTTCCGTGTTATTCAGAGCAGACATAGGCTCCAAAATGTTAAAGGGAACAAATCCTATCTCGCCATAGCTGTTCCGACACTTCCACCAGCGTTTTGATGAGTCAATCACCTACGGAAAGATGACTCTCATCAGCCAAGTTGTGTCACGTATTCCTAGATCTGAAATCTACTTTTGTATTCAGATCGCCACCCATAGCTAAGGGTGTGTACCTCAAGTGTTTCTCCTTTTAGCACAGAGAGTTCACTGCTGTTTCTGGCAACAAAGTCGTAACTGCAGCGATAATGGCTCTCACCGTGTGTGTGTCCATTTCCGTCTCTGAAAAACAGATAAGATTTAAAAGATTTTTAAAAAAACAAAACAAAACATGAAACTGGAGCCAGATATCTGTAATCCTGGTTTGTCAATAAAAGCACTAGACTGATTTGGTTCCAGCCAGCAGGATACAGCTGCCACAATAACAATCACAACTGCTGTAAACCCATAATAATGTCTGGCTCTATTTGTATGTATTTACACTTCTAACCTGGGGCTCTGTGCTGCCTGTTGAGCTTGTTTGTGCAGACTTTGTTTCTGCTTGGTTTCACTGAAAGCATCTACTTTATGCTGAAGCTCGATGGGATCTTTAAAAGGCTGGCCAGTAGAGTCATGAGTCTGAGGCTGCCACCCATCCAGAAAGACGGGTGTATATGGAGGAACAGTCACACTGAGGTGGGAGCTGGAGAAAGTGAAACAAGCCTGTCATTAAAACCGTGTTATGCACACTCTCTAGTAAAACTGACATTCACACAAACACACACACAGACCAGGGTGAAGTCCAGTTGGTCCCCAGTGAAGTCCACAGCTCATTTTCCTCTAAAGTCAGATGTTCCTGGAGCAGTTTAACGGCACCACTGGTCAAAGCAGGACTGATGACGGATGCAGCTAATGCTGGCCCCCCAGTGGTATTCACCATCTGTAAGAGAGAGGGTCTTTACAGTAAAGATCAAAGAAAGAGGAACAAAGAAAAAAGCACTAAATGAAGTCTCACCAGTCTGAGAGGCACAAAGATATGGTGGAGCAGCTCCGGGGCATCGGGCTGTGAGATGGAGGACTTCAGGCGGTCCTGAAAAAAAAAAATCAATTTTCTTGTTTGTGTTTATCAAACAAATCTCTTTATGCTTAAATAGAACTTAGTCTAATCATACCAGCAGACTGAAGGAGTACTTGATTTTCTGAAAGATGTTCATAAAGTCTTCTTCTGGTGGAGGACTGGCTTTCATGGTCAACAAACCATCTGCACACAGAACAGCATGATATATACACCATAGATATAAAACATAAGCTTGTTAAAACCACAGCATACAAGTATTGTTTTTACAGAATAGAGTTTGATATCCATCTACTGACATACAAGGTTCTGAGTAATCAGACCCTATCTTATCTTAAAGACCAAATAGTATATCGCCCCATTAGAACACTTTGCTCTTACTCCCGGGTTACTTGTGTGGTATTTAAAAGTAGAATGGGAAGCAGAGCCTTCAGCCTTCTGTCGGTCCTTAAGCCTGGTCTTTCTGGAGGTTTCTTCCTGTTAAAAGGGAGTTTTTCCTTTCCACTTTCACCAAAGTGTGTGCTCATAGGAGGTTCTTATTGTTTTATTTTTCTGTTTTCTCTACAGACTGTCATGTGGATGCGAATCATTGTCTAACACTTTAGTTTGGGGAAAACATTAAAAAACAAATGAAAGTAGAAATGAAAATGAATACTAGAAGCATAACATACCATGACCTCTGTTCTAGCTTGTCACAGCAAGTGCTCTTCTAAGACAAAGTAATGACTAATAAGTGTCTGCATTCAGTCCATCCCAGTGTTAATTTAGGAAACACCCAGATCACTCTGCCAAGTTGGACAAACGAGAAATACTTAGAGACAAACCCTGACTCAGACATTAATTGTGCCCAATATAAAACACAATAACGTCATGCTATATGAAGAAACAGCAGTCCATAAAAAAGTCTTCAGGTACTTGCATGCCTTGTGTCTTAGACATTCTCACGGTGTTCAGGAATTTTCTGCATTACCTGAAAGTTTAGGTTGGGGTTTTTTTTGTGTTTTTGTTGCCTCCTGCCTGTTGAATTTCAGAGTGTAAAATACTGAGTCAATATTCAGCTTTGTGAATTGCTCCTTCCTCCACATGTCTGAAGCTCACTGGAAGACTCCTGCGTTTCTCCTTTTTCTGCTAACCTACATTATAAATTTCAACCCGATCCAAAACATATGTGACTCTATGCTGTCACTCAAAGAGGCAGGTTTCCTTGTTTCCATTATAAGTCATTTATTTTGATCAGAATTTGTTGAGGTGCAGTCCTCACCTTCTTGTGCCTTCTTATCCTTCTTGGTCTTCCTGTCGTTTTTCTTTTTCCTTTGGTTGAGGACACTCTGGGCCTCAGCCGCCTGTTGTAAGCGCGACATGAATCGCTCCACATCATCAAAGCAGTGGTTCAGAATTTCCTGAAAAACGATTCGCACATGAGGCTCTCATCATATTGCTAGCTTTGTTTGTCATTTTAAATAACACTACATCAGTTTACTATTTCTAAAGTTTAGATAATGGTTTCTGGGGTTATTGTCCATAAGTGTGTGGTTTCCTGATTGTGTTGATAATTTGTAAATTTTGTTTGTATCCACTCATATATACAAAAAACGGGGCGTATGAGTACGTACCACCTCTCTGTCTGCATTCAGTACAGGTATCTGATTCGACTTCCCACTGGTGCCATTCTCTGAGCAGATGAAGAACAAGGCCAATAATTTAACATTTACAAAAAGCATTTGCAAAAGATGGAAGTGCATGTTTGGAGAGGAGTGTACCTTTGCCAGATTTGTTAGGAACCCCATCAGAAGGCTCCTGCTGTCCTCTAAGGACCATAACTCGGACACCTGAAGTCCTTCTAGGGAGCACCAATGGAGTTGATGTTGACATCTGTTTTATGATGACATAAACAGAATTTAATGTAATATACACAGAATAGGGAATAATGTTTTGGTAGCACACAATGACATTTACCCTTTTTTATGTCTAATTTCTTGTCTCATATGAATTGTCATATTTGTTTTCTCGTGCTATGCATTTATAAACATCTTGGCGTCATATTAATTAAACCTATTACTTAAAAAAAAAAGGATGATTAAGAGGACAACAATGCCACATACCACAGGCTGATTGTAAGAATGCCAAATATTTAGCATTGTGCAGCTCGGCATGTTCACATGCAGGTAAGTGACACAAACACACTACAGGAAAAACCTCAGATACTAGATGGTATGCAGATGATGCAACCATCAAAGCACGACAGAGAAACTGCACCACAGCTCAGTTTTTCTTAAAAGACTGTCATTTACAGGTTATACAGTAGCTTTCTATGCTGACAGCTCATCTTTCTGGCTTTCTCCTTCAGCAGTTCATGCAATTAACACCAAGCAAATACACGCCCTGGCGTTTCGAGCACCTGTTTGTACACCGTCCCAAATGAACTCCTCTGAGAAACACATTACTGACACAAATTAGCTGCCCTACATCTGACAGGTGTATCTACCTCTCTCACTTCCTCTGGCCCCCCACTCCTCTCTCTCTCTTACACACACACACAGTTTACACAAGTTAATTCTTTAAACCTACATACATCACCGTACCTTATGTTGCGTATTGCGTGTTTAAAATCCAGGGCACAGACACCACTCCTCCAGCTCTAGTGACTATACTGAGTTTGGCTGCTTTGCGAGAGGACGTCTTTCCTCCTTGAGATGTGCCGAAACAAGAAAAACAAGTCTGGCGTCCTTTCGTAGTTCCTGTATTGTTTTATTCCCTCCTATAACTCTCGGATACAGAGGCTGACTCTCTCCCTCCCTCCCTGAGATTCTTTCTCTGCATCTTTGTGAGATTCTCCTTCCTTATCACAGGTATTTCAATCAACAGCTGCCTGTGGCTTATACCTGGAGGATAACGTGATGTGCACTGCATTCTTCCTCAGCAATGTAGCGCAGCCTTACTCAAGCGCACCACCTCCACTTATTCAGAGAAGATAAGTTTCATTTGAGCCGAGGCCAAAGCCACCATAAAAGCTGTTGGTGAAGATCTAATTTATTTGTTTTTACTTTGTATTTATAAACTTGCCTTTCCTTCGAATATGTACCTGCTAATCACACAGTCACAAAAATAATAATAATAAATTAAATATCCAGGATGCTTACTGATTTCTTCTAGTTGTCTCTTTCTTGGGTTCTTGTTACCCAATGGAAACCAAAGGGAATAGTTAAAGGGTGAATCATTTATTAACCATTTCCTATACACATTTTTTGTTTGGTGTGTAATGACTAAAAGAATTCATCCCTGAACAGGATAAGAAATCTATAATTGAATATGGGATAATGGCAATAATTCACAATTTAGAAAACAACTTTTGAGGCTTAACTGAAGCAGGCCTTGTCACTCAGACCTCGGCTGAGTTTCCTTTATCAATCTTAGGGTGAATATTTATGGTTTACAACAAAATGAAAATGACAAATAGAAATCTAAGCTTAACGTTTCGTTTCTGAACACAAAAGGATTTCACATTGACTTTATGCTGGTAGACATGCATCAGAAAACGAACAGAGGCCTTTTAAGCTGTAAAGTAGTGACACCAGCTGGTCATTTCAGCTAATTTCATCGTGTCAGACCTCGCTGTTGCACAGCGTGTTGATACAGCATGAGGTTACATGGAACCAACTCTGTGTTTGAAGCTTTCTGTGATCTGATGTCGGAGATTAAAGACACTGTGACCCATTTGGCTTTCACAGCAAACTATCCTGTGGTCTCTTCTTCTTTTTCTTTTCTTTTCTTTTCTTTTTTTGCTTGTTTGTTTGTTTGTTTTTTCACTGAATGTGAATTCATGCCAGAAAGCAACAATCACCTTTAGTTTCAAGCATGTGTACCAACAGAACATTTTCCACATTTGGGCTGTTCTAAAAAAGATTTACTTTCCATCTATTACTGCATGTGACAGTGAGTGATGCAAGACATTTGCATTTGTACAATTAGTTTAGGATTTACTATCCTGAGCTTTGCCTTGCAGAAGAGCGATTATAATGTGCATTCCAGCGTCATGGTTACTAGTTCGGTACAAAGATGTCCAACAGTGACCCAATACCCACATTTTTTTATGAAACTATACCTTTATGAGCTTTATGTTCTTTTAAGAGCCTAAAAGTTTCCCTTTATGGATACGTGAATATGCTCAGCCACTTGAATTACAGCTCTGATCACACTACTGGAACTACAAGGTTTGAGTCAGTGGGTTACCATCTGTGTGACTTGGTAGAAGTTGTCGTTGTAACACATTTTCTCCACCAGGGAGAGTGCAGCAACTTTAAAAATAATTCATAATACTGTAAGTGGCTGGATTCGGCTTTGTGGTCACAGCCAAGTTTTTATTTTAATCCTAATAATCCATGTCATATATATTTAATATCAGTACCAATTTCTATGCAAATAATTAATTATTTACTAATTATTTTTATTTCTGCACATGACAGTAGCCTATAATTAAGTCTAGTGTGAGCAGTTAAGTCTAGTGTGAGCAGTTCAGTATGTCCACAGTCAAGCCGTGCAGGTTCCACACAGTAATCCAGCGGCAGTGTGTATTCTTGTGTAGTCAAGCCCCGCTTCCCATTTTGGGGAAGGGCAGCTCAGCCCCTTCGGTTTTCCCATTGGCTCCGCTCCTCTTCTTCGTTTCTTCTTAACTTTATGACCAAGGTTTGTTCCAGCTCTCGAAGACGTGGTCACAAGTTGTCAAAACTGGTCAAGGCTTTTGTCCCCGTGTAAATTTTATGAGCTACCCCGATTGTTATCAAAAGCAAAAAAGAAAAGCTTTTAAAAGAAGCCCCGAGGGAAGACGAGCAGAGAAACTAACACCAGGACTACTGGAAACTCTACTCCTCAGTGGGACCGTGCTGTCACCATGGTATGTCCACAGCACATCGGTGTTTGACTTTTATTTTTTAATGGTGTTGCTTTGTATCTCAGAACTCCCCGTGCATATCTTGATCATGTTTTCTTTCCAGCGAAAAAAGGCTTGTTGTTATTGTTATTATTTGCATTGTATACCGCTGGATGACTCCTTTGTCAGTTATGTAATCGGTCATGTGTGTGTTAGGGCTGTATGCTGCCTCACTATGGTTAATATCCCCTATGCATTCGTACACAAGAATGCACTCATTGTTTATATGTTGAGCAACACCTACACATCCACACTCAGTGTTTCTGCGGATAAAGACCCCTGCTCAGTGACACACAGAATAGTTTGCTGCATAAAGGAAGCTGCAGACAATTATACATTCATTAACTTTTTTAAAAGTCTGTTTATTTTCTTTTTGCTTTGTTTTGGGGGTTCTGCCAGTTCCTGAAACCTTGAGCACAGACGATAAAATCTGCCTCAACTGTTGAACATTTATCTGATCTGTGGATGCAAACGCCCATAGAGATGAAAGGCTGTTCTCTAGCTTCATAATCACCAGTTTCATCCGTTTTATACTGGACATTTTCGATGGAGTGACGAGCAGCTTCAGCCCTTTGTTACTCAAATTGAATTTTACAACCCTTTTTGTTTTAAGCTGTATGGTAAAACCAGCTGCATTCAGGGAAAATGCTCATATTACATCATGGGTATAGAAAGAAGCAGCTGTCATGATCAAGCTTCTTCAGTTTTGCAATGCCATGATGCTAAAGGGCTATAGATACAGTGTAATCTGATATTATGTAATGACTCAAGATTGAGTGATGTGATTAACACACAGATGTGTCCTTTTACAGGTGGTTGCATACACATTTATACATGTTCATTTTTACTACAAAAACCTTACTTTACTCTAGAGCTGGAGAGATTTTTACATGAGAAAAAAACCCCTTCCACTCTTCTTCAAACCTGAAGTTGAAATGCAAAATGTAATGTGTGAAAAGAATTTTATTCAAGCTGTTTGCACAGGAGGGGTTGGGGAGTCTGTAAACTGAGACTCGCAATGTGACCTCATGTCCTTTGAGACATTAAGCCACATAATGTGTAATGACTTTACTTAAGAACCACCTAAAGAATTAACCACATGCTACAGACTTACACGTGTGCAGTAATGTGTGTATATCTGTATAAGTCCTATGCATAGGATTAACTGTGCTGCATTTATATATTTACTCACAGAGTAATTTTACACATTAAGGACGGCAGAACTACTGCTGCATGATTTTGTGCAGGGCAGAAACATAGAAAGGTGGTTGTTTGTTTCCAAAACAGTTCCTGGGACAGATGCCCAGTGACCAGGAGACACAAACTTACAACCAGTGCATGTGTGCTTGTGTGTGTGCTGGTGTGTGTGTATGTTGGGGTTTGTCAGTGGAAGGAGGACAATTAGGGTTGACCAAGTATATCGAAAGGGGGGTGGACAGTAGTTATTCTGAGAAACACTGCATGATGTGTTTTTAAGTGGGAAAATGTGTTCAAAGTTAAAAACATATCAGCTAGAAGTCGAAGTAAACACTGATTACAAATACAAAGCCCTCTCATTTTAAAACATGTGTCAAATGTGTACATATTGATAATAATTTCAGTAAACTACAAAACCTAATACAGACTTATTGTGTTCTTGTGCTTTCATAATAGCAAAGACAATGAAACATTAGGGTTTTTTAATCTTCTTTTGATGTTAGAGAGATGTAGTAATGTGTCTTAAGACAATCCTTCATTTCTTTACGTTTTGCTAGTAAAAAGTATTTTTAGTGATTTTTTTAAACTTGCAAACATACATGGAAGTAGAGTTTATGAGGCAAAAATAGAGTTTTTATAATTCGAAGGTGCTTAACAGTCAATTACCACCTTTATTTGCCAACACAGTCTGAATTCTCACATTTAACCTTATCTGTAATTTAAAAGTAGTCTTCAGGAACAGTTGTCTGGTCTTCCTGAAGGACATTCAAGGCTCTTCTTTGGACGTCGGCTGCCTTTTGTTATGCTCTCTGACAAGATGATCCCACACTGCTTGCATAATGTTAAGGTCACCTTTTAATAATCAAGTAAATCATAATAGTGTATTCTATGTACTGCTAGATTTTCCAAGGAGTTGACTAATCAAATAATCCACTAGTCACCTCAGCTCTAAAGAAAAGTGTGTTTGCTCAATGTTGTCCAGTGGAAATCTTGTTATAGTTTGTAACTCAAACACATGGATCCCTAAATTTAAATGAAGTTGTTGACTTTTTAATTATTTGTTCAGCATACCCTGATGGCTGAAGTCTTTTTTCCTGTATTATTACCAACTGTACCCAGTTTGTGGTTTAACCAGGGCACCTCAGCACCACCCACAGTATGAACCAATGCAAGCCTAACACCTCCCAGTGGATTTCTCCCTCCCACTCCCAACCACACATCACTGTATGGCTTCTGTCCGCCCCACTTTTCCCTCCTTTCTATTTGTGCATGCATATATTTGTCACAGTCTCACACTCTACGCATGTGGGCAAAGATATTTCTGAAATCACCTGCCCTATCTGGCCGTGTGTCTTGAACAGCCATGAACTCTTTCTGGGTCTTGTAATTTTCCATTCTAACCAGCTGATACCAGGATAGGTCATGTTCTGAAGCCAGCTTGGCTTGTGTTAAGCCATTTTGGATGCAGCCCTTTCATCTGAGCTGACTTTTAGTGTTCAGTGTTGAGGTGAATTGGCTGGTGAGCTGCTGTGTTGCTTTGTGCATTTTTTTCCCCTAAAATTCACCCAATGACCCGGGTGTTTATGTCTATTTGTACATTAAATGAAAAAGAATTCAGGTGATGCAACAAAGTTTTTTATCTGGATGATTTCATAATAACAAAGCACAGTAAGTAACACACATCCATTATTTATGCATTCTATGTGGATTTAATACTGCCTTTGCGTCAGTCTTGCTAATGAATTGCTAACACCTGGGCATACTGATGAAGCATTTTGAAAGGTCAGGCACAGTTAGTCTTCACCTCAGTGCTAAATATGCCAGTTAAATGACTTTAATGTAAAAGAGCATCAGTGTCTACATTAGTATTTTATTATACATCTGATGTAGTGATGGGAGAATGATGAGTGAGAGTAAAGAAAATGCATTAATGTTGGATTACATAATGCATTGTCTCACTGCTGCGTGTTCAATGACTAATAATAGGTAGTGATATAACCTTGAACAACATGACAACATAACAACAAGTTCTTTCCCTCTTTGTTGCGGTCCCTGATAAATTACGTTTTTTCCTAGCCTAATTTAATTCTTTCCTTATATAATTGTGTGCACAGAGTAGAGTGTTTCCACACATATTTGCTCAGCATCACTACATGTCAAGCTGAAGCTTTTAAGTGATAATCGGTTTAGTTTATCATATTACTTCTTCTCTATATAACAAGACAGAAAAGCCTCCGCTGGACAGCAGTGAGGGCAGAACCTGGATGGAAGAAGGCCAGTCTCAAACTCAGCTCACAGCTGTGGATGGTCCCGACGAAGCTGCGACAGACGATGGAGACCGTCCAGCATGGGATTCTAAGATTCAGTATGTGTTAGCCCAGGTGGGCTTCAGCGTAGGCTTAGGGAATGTGTGGAGGTTTCCATACCTCTGCCACCAAAATGGAGGAGGTGAGTGTTAAGAGACAATTAGCTCACAGGTTTAGAGTGATTAGCTTAGTAGTTGTTTTGTTTCCAAAGCGATGCAACACATAAAAAGAACTAAAATACGTGAATAAAAGGGAATTTAATATAAATGAACTGCAGGACTTCATAACACTATAAACAGATGGGTGACCCTGTTTATTACAGCTTGATAATAATACAGACATATTGGGGTGAAATAGTGGAAACAATATGGTAGTAATATGTGCATAGTATAGTGTAATATTACTACAGTTTTTATATGCTGACTTGTGGTAGTAACCTCATAATAGTAAGGTAACACTGATCTATGCTTCAGCACAATAGGATACTATTACTATATTATAATGCTGTAATTAATCCTACTTTTTGTTCCTTCTATGGTTAGAGGTGTGGGTTATTACCTTAGAACATGAATGGTAGTTTATGTGTAATAACCAGGAATCAGGGCTGCAAAACACAAAACTGCCTCTTTCTATCTAATTCTATGTTAATAACCTCTTAAAGCAAACTTTAAGAAGTGTGATATATACTGCATTTCATAATAATATCTCTACAATGGGATGCACTGGAGCAGAATAAACATGTCCAAAAGATATGTTTCATATCAAATCAAACTGTTATTTATATTACATCACTGGGAAATAAACAGTTTATATATAGCAATACAGGCTGAATGGTGATCCAATTTCAAACAATCGTTAACAAAGGATTTATCGATGAGCAAGACACTATTGCTCTATAAACATGCTCTAATAACACTGTGAAGGGAAGCAAAAACAATAAATGACTACACTTTAACATCCTGACCACATGGCAGTTCACCTTAGCTGTTTTTACTAATGAAAATGACTTGAAAATAAATTTGAGTTTATATTAATTATTATATATGTGGAGCTTATGTGTGGACTTGTGTGTTATTATTGACTCACTCAAGCTGTCTTAAGCTCCAAATCATGGGCTGGTGCCCTGATACATAGTCAGGTAGCAGCTGTGTGCAGGCAGATCCAAACGCAGGATCACACGGGGATAAACTCAAAATAAGTTTTTATTCACAGAAAGGCAAAGGGTGATACAAGAACTAAACTGGGAAAAGCTAATCTCACAAAGAAACACAGGGAAAACACAGGGAAGCACACACAGCACTGAGGGTTGATGCGACACAGAACTGAGGGGTCTCTGACATAAATACACAGAAGGTAATGATGGGAGTGGAAGCACACGGGGGACACAGCTGAGGACAATTACACGTGACAGGACAAGGAGAACATGAAACTTAAAACAGTGACACCAGACGCAGACCTTCAGCGTTGCACAGGAAATACACAGAGACAGACTGGAGGGAGAAAGAACATGAGGAGCACATGACGGGATGGGGAAAACAAGGGACACCAGGAGTGGGAGCAAGGCACAATAACTCACATCACTATATAAACACAGTCACACAGAGGGAGACACAAAGGGCAGCTGCATGGGGGGAACCTGCTAAATACTCAGAAAACTAAAGAGAGAATATAAGAAACCTTAACTAGGACACTAGACTCCAGAATAAACTAAGGCAACAAAGTGAACTTTGAACATAAATTGTAAAACAAAATCACAAGGACACAAGAAAAGTCAAAACTCTGGGTTGAGAGACCCAGGATCCTGACAACATATTAAATTCATTTCTCTGTCAGTGATTACAAGGCATCCGACACCTGAAGTATCAAAGCAGCCCAAACCATGATGCTACCTCCACTGTGCTTCAAAGTTGAGATATGGATCAGTGTGAGTTTTTAGTGCTCTTTACTTCCAAAAAGGGCAAAAAATACAACGTTGTCCCAGCAGTGCTGTAGTATACAGCTTTATGCATCATTATATTGCTTTTTGTATTTTTGATTACTGAGATCCTGCAAATATCAGTTTCAAACTGACTTTTCTTTCTGGACAAATGTAGACTTCTAAACCATATTTTGTTTATAGCTTTACCTCTATAACACATACTTCCAGCATGTTTAGCTAGAACATTAGACTCCACGCATCTTTTAAAGAGGGCTCTGTCCCATAAATTTGCTTTTTCTTTTAGCTTTAATGACAAATTATGAGTTTGTGTTCAAAAAAATTCAAGAACTGTTTTCTTATGTGTTTAGTTTAGTAGTGTTTGCCTGTAACATGTGCAAATGCAAAGGGTTTTTTTTCCCCCTGGAAGTACAGGTAACTTTGAGTTTGTCTTTAAATGATATGTCCTCTTTCGTTCCTTCCAGGCGCCTTCATGCTGCTGTATGTTTTTCTATTGGTGGTTGTGGGAGTTCCACTGTTTTTTATGGAGCTGGCTGCTGGCCAAAGCATTCGACAGGGCAGCATCGGTGTATGGAAGCACATCTCTCCAAAGCTGGGAGGGATCGGCTACTCCAGCTGCATGGTGAGCATATTCTTTTATTTTCTTTTTCTGTTTACATTCATGTACCTGTGTATTCTGATAGGGCTGCTGTTGTTTGACAGCTGGCTTGCTTTTTCCAAGTCTGGGTTTCAAAAGTAGAACTGGGTTCAGTATTTTTAATCTCTTCCCCTTCACTTAACTGGCCCCAATCCTGAATCACGTGTCACCGCCTTTATCACCTTTATGTAAACACCTTAGCCATGCTGCATGTGTGTGTGTGTATATATACTCATACACACCCATGCTGTAACATGAGAAAGGTAGTGTGCTGTAAGTCTGTGCTGGCAGTTGGTTGCGTAACAAGCTGGGAAAAACACAGAGTGCATAAGAACGTTTTTGTCTGTATACACAACCGAAATGTATCACTGGGTGCTTTTTATAAAATGTGTTTATTTTTCTTTCAAGAGACCTAACCTCTCTGGTTGTTATAGTCAATGTCAATGTCAAACCTTATGGCTACATTGCCCGGGCTAGCCATTACTTGTAGGCTACACATATTAAAAAAAAAATCCCAGCATTACACTGGAGCTGCAAACAATTTGTAACATACTTTAACTAATATCTCATTATATTGATTATTTATTGATATAAATCATTTCTTCTTCCCCAGGTCTGTTTTTATGTGGCTTTGTACTATAATGTTATCATTGCATGGAGCCTGTTCTACATGGGTAACTCCTTTCAGTATCCTCTGCCATGGGAGAAGTGTCCAACGAATGTAACCTCCAATGACACAGGTACTCACATAACAGAGTGAAACGAAGTGATGGCCAATGAAACCTACAGTGTTTTCTTTTCTCAATCAACAGTGAAAGAATGCGCAGGCAGCTCCCCGACGTCGTATTTCTGGTTTCGGAAAGCTCTTAACATCACAAACTCCATTGAAGAATCTGGAGAGTTTAACCCCATCATGACAGGCTGTTTATTGGCTGCTTGGGCAATTGTTTCCTTGGCAATGATAAAGGGCATCAAGTCTTCTGCAAAGGTATGTGAACACCAGTCCCACCTTTAGCACACATATAAAGTCTTAGTCTTATCTATCAGTTAAATATAAGCTGCAGCTCGCCCATTTTCTGCCTTACAAAAGCACAAGAAAAATAGCAGCAATAAAATATAATAAACATGGCAAAAATCATGGAGAAATAAAGGTAAAGGAAAGAAAAGCAAGTATAAAAGCTGAGCAAGGTAAAAATAGACTAAGACAGATCAAATGTATGCAATTCAGACATTAACACCAAGAAACACACGTGCAACATCAAAAGCTGTGGAAAAGCTGCTGCTGCCATCTTCAACATCGATGCCTGCACGAACAATACATCTTCCAAAACGGGCAGAAACATTTTTATTAGGATCTTCTCACAGTGGCTCAGGTGGTAGAGCAGATTGTCTACAAATCTAAATGTTGCTCTTCCAGGCTTCGTGTCAAGCGTTATGTCCCGGCTCAAAAACCGCAACAGAAATATGGAGACGAAGACAAGAATTTCAACAAGAAGAGGTTTTATCTAAAATTATAGATCAAGTTGGCCAAAATAGCTGGTACCACCAAGGCAAAGACTAGTGAGCCTCCCTGAAAGCCTGCAACTACAATTAGCAACAGCTGAACCCTCTTGCACTGCCACTGCAAAGAGATTAGGGGCTGCAAAGGTGCATAACATCAATGTAATCTTGGCAGGATTATGAACCCAGAGTTGCTCCTGATGCATCTGTGGAAATTTGTGAATGTCAGAAAAGGTCTTAAAGCAAAGGTAAAAGCACTGCGTCAATGTCAGTTCCAGTAAGTAAGAGGTGCTTTGTGTGATCAACTTGGGTAGAAAAGTGCTATAAATATCTAAGATGGCAACCGCGGTTTTACATTTGGCTGTATAATCTTGAGCCAAATATTGCACTTACCCAGCAAACATTTTGACATTGAATACCTGGCTGGCAGCCTTTTCTCAATGTCTAGTCATGGTCGAAAAATAGCTCCAAAGTGAAAGTTGAACCTGCGTCGTGGACGTTTACAACAACGATAGTTCATCTACAGGATTGCCTAGACATCCTTAACTTTCTAGTAGTACCAAGTTTGTGTTCAAGAATTACTCTCACTTTATAGAATGGATGAAAATAAACAAATTTAAAAAAGAAAACACAGTTTTCTCTACAGTGAGTCAAACTCACAACCCCCACATTTGATTCCAGCAGTAATCCCGTGAACAGCATCCTGACTCTAATGCTGACATCATGGACAGAGAGGGAATAACTGTCCAATACTTTAAGTTCACTATGCAACAAATGAAATATAATTTAGATGCACAAAATTTTGAATAACTTAAAAGTATTGTTGTTTATTCATTTTAACATAGGGATCTATAACTATGGTCTTTGTTCCTGGAAAGGTTGTGCGGACGTCTCAAAAAACAAAAACTATGTACTAACCACATAAATGCTGTGTGATTCAATATTGTAGTGTCCTTGCCTTGAAATATAAAACACCTTGAAGCAACTGTTGCTGCGAATAACTAAAATAAAATTGAATTGAATATTAGTATTTGTTTTTACAGCAATCTGATCTGTGTTTTTCACTTTATAAGAGATGGATTGATGTAAGTTCTACATGAAAACACCATAAACATCCTAACATGTATGGTTCAGTTTTTGTGTTGTACCATGACCATCAGGTTTGCTGGGTATGCACTTGAATTACTAATTTTAAAAATAAAACTATGCAATTTGAAGAACTTGAGGCTTGATTCTTGGCAGCTAAACTGGTAAACTTGATTTTTTTTTTTTTTTTACATAATAATGAATTGAGATTTAGAAAAGCAAATTAGCATATTTTACTAAATGTTTCACTGTTGAAATTATTATCTATTTCTTTTTCCAATCTTAGGTGATGTACTTTTCCTCCATTTTTCCCTATGTGGTGCTTTTTATTTTCCTGATCAGAGGATTACTGTTGGACGGCGCCTTGGAAGGAATCACCTACATGTTTTACCCTAAAGTAAGTAATATTCTCTTTCTCTTCCTTTTTTTTTTTTGACTTTTTTTTATAAAAAAAAAATAAAAAAAATTAACTAACAAAAGACAAACACCTCAGTGATTACTAAAAAAAAATGTAATTGAACATTTTAAGATTTAAAGAAAGAATTTAAACCTGAAGGTGCTTTTATTTTGTGATATTTGCAGCTGGAGATCTTTGGTAATGTGCAGGTGTGGCGACAGGCTGCTACACAAGTGTTTTTCGCCCTCGGGCTGGGCTATGGTTCCGTTATCGCGTACTCCTCTTACAATCCCGTCCACAACAACTGCCACAGGGATGCACTGATGGTTTCCTGCATCAACTTCATGACATCCGTCCTGGCCTCTCTGGTGGTTTTTGTCGTGCTGGGTTTCCGTGCCAAGAACATTGCACTACGCTGCGTGGCTGAGTACGTTTATGTGTGCATGTTTGAAATGGTAATTCAAATCCAACTAGCGAACACTTTTAGATTGACAAACTCTCATAACAATTTTAAGGTGGACTGCTTGACTTATTTTGATTGCTTATCTTAAGACTTATTTATTACCTTTCTATTTAACCTTTTCAGAAATCTCAGTGTATTAAACTCATTGGCGTCCAGTGGATCCAACCAGCACTGGTGGCCATGGTTCAACATGACAGATGTAAGCTCTGTGACTTTAGCTGAATACAGAGAGTGGTACCATCTATACAGCTCCATGGTGGGCCCTAAAATCACTGACTGCAGTCTGGAGCAGGAGATGAATAAGGTAACTTAGAGATATTAACAACAACAGATTTGCTTCACAACATGATTGAGGCACAAAAATTAAAAAGTCAACACGTTAAAGGTAAAAAAAAAAAAGAAGAAAAAAGATCTGACTTTTGCAGTAGTTTAGGGGACCTCAGAATCTCAAACAAATGGCATGTAAACATTAACAAAATAGGACTACATATCTATGAGCACGCATGAAGATTAGGACAACAGCTGAGATTTCTTATGTATATATGTTCTGTGTTATAATACATTATAGAAAGAGGTATGTCCAATAATAAAGAGCAGTCACTGTTATTAAACCGAGCTTCTAATGTGCTGCTTTACTCATCCAGTATTACAAAATGAGTTTTTTTCCAAGTCTCTTTTAAAGACAACTTTGTATAAAAGAAAGAACTGCAGGTGTCCTGCGAGGCACAAGATACTGGACCGCTTACAAAAATCAAAGTTGAACTTTTCAGTAACAATTGTATGTAGTTGAGCGCTGATGTTCCCAGGACCTACGAGGAATCTGGAAGATGTTATAAAGTATCCAGCAGGCAAGGCGATGAGAATGTATTGGACACTGTATCTTGTTGGCTTCTAGGAAAAATGGCAGCAAGCTGTGATCGAGGAAAGAAAGGAGAAACTAAAGCAACAGGACAAGACGTACAAAGAGTCATGTTATCTCACAATGTTTATTTTATTTAAGAAGAAAAGACCTATTCTCTGTGTTAAAGAGCATATGATGCAAGAGGTGCGTAGGTAATTTACTTGTATAGGTTAGCTCTGGAAGCAGCATCAGAGTTAACACACATTTGTTGTCTGTTAGACTGAGTGGATCTGCTTTTTCCCACATATTTCCACTATCTTGCTATCTTTCCCTTGTGTGTGTTAAGGGAGTAGAAGGAACAGGCCTGGCATTCATAGCTTTCACTGAGGTGATGGCCTTCTTCCCAGCCAGCCCCTTCTGGTCCGCCCTGTTTTTCCTCATGCTGCTCAACCTGGGCCTCAGCACCATGTTTGGAACCATGCAGGGAATCCTCACACCTCTCATGGACAATTTCAGCCTCTTGGGGCGCCACCGCACCCTACTCACAGGTACTGCACATCAGTTGACACGTGTTCAAACTCTGCTGCTGTATTTATTGTTGTTGTTTTTTTAAATAAAAATCAGGAAAAAGTACAAGATTTTTGTACTGCAGCAGTGTGCTATTTGAGATAATTGTAGCCTGTGATGTCTTCGAAGGACCTTTAAGTGTTTTCTATCTTTTAGTGTCCAGCTGTGCTGTAGGGTTCATTATTGGGATATTGTTCACTCAGCGTTCTGGCAACTATTTTGTGACCATGTTTGATGACTACTCTGCAACCCTGCCTTTGGTCATTGTGGTCATTTTTGAAACCATTAGTGTGGCGTGGATTTATGGAACAGATCGGTAAGCAACGTTATCGCTGATTTTCAGTTTTTTTGTCTTTATACGTTGGTTTGAAAAGATGCATTTTAAGAAAAGCATTTTGATTATTGCAGCTTTCTGGATGATATTGAAGTAATGCTCAAATGGCGCCCTCCGGTGGTGTACAAGTACCTTTGGAAATATGTGTGTTTGCTGGCAATGGTCAGTCTTCTGGCAGCCAGTTTGCTGCGCATGGTCTTCAAAGGGCCCACGTACACTGCCTGGAATCAAAGCACGGTGAGGTGTTTGACTTTCTATCAAATCACATGATTTTTAACCCCAAATAGCCAATTACTGTTTACTGCACAGAGTGTTCAACAAAAGTAGAAAAGAAACTTTTTATATCAACTCTGATAAAATGGAAAGCAGCTAATGTACTGATATTACGACATTCACTTGGCCAGACAATAATATTAACCCTATGAATCCTGAACTGGAGCGTCTGTATATATTTATTCTAAAAACTGAAGAGGCCTCCTGTAAGAGGTGAAACATCTTCAAGAAACGTAAACAATTCCAGTCGCTTCTTTTCAAACTCCTTAGATGTTTATATTTATTATAAATTAAAAGAGAGAAAAAATCAATTTGTGTATATGAGTTTTATTTAGTATCACTGTTGCTACATATGGCATTTTTGTGCAGTTTATTCAGGTTTCGCAGTGGAGAAAAAATACACTGATGATGTGGAGGTCTCAAAAACTAACCTGACATTACAGCTTTAAATCTCATCACTTCTCCTTCTACATCCTATTGGCTCCTTGTATGTTTAGGATTTTTGTCCTGCTGACTGGTGACATATTCTCCAGCTTTCATTAGTGATGAAATCATCAGCAAACGAGGGCATGTGAGTTTCACTGGCATAGCTGTGCAGTGGTTATACTCACACCACGAAGCAATCCAAGTACTTATGTCTGGACTCCATCTGCTGTGAAATAACAGAACATTATCTCTGTATTTATTCTTCATAAGAATAGTGGATAGTTTGAATTCTGCAGCTATTCATTTGTTTCTAAAGAAAATCCTGTTAGGCATTTGTTGTAGCATCAACCTGCTTATCTGTTAGCTGCACTTCTATGCTTTTAGTAACGACTTGCTTAACTTAGTCTTATCTTTTTAATTGTATAGCTCCTTTAAATCTCATAAGTAAAACATTTATCTAACAGTCAAAGGTAATTCTGCCGGTGTTTGTCACTCTTAAGCTCTGTCTCTCTGCCTCTTCAGGCTTCTGAGATGACTCTCGAGTACCCTGGCTGGGCCCTGGCTATGATCATCTTGCTTATAGTATTTGCCAGCTTGCCTGTACCTGTCGGCTACATCTATTCCTTACTGAAGAACCGCCGGATCCGTAGGACTCTCTCCCAGGATGAAGTCGGCCAGGAAATGCGTCGTGAGTTTTACACCAAGTGCAGCTCTACCGAGCAACCGGATTCCTGTTTCCATCCAGTGCTCTTCGGGGAAGACGAGGATGATCCCAGGCCGACCTTCCTGTCGGTGAGCAACGAACATTACCGGCTACTTTCCCAGCAGGAGGAAGAGGAGGAGGAGGAGGAGCAAGACACGGGGGTTTGAGAAAGGTGGTCAGAAGGAAGTTGTTTGAGAAAGGACAAAATACAAATAGAAAGACAGCACAAAGAAAAAAAAACTAAAGCAAGCGGAGCCATGAACAGTGTTATCCTTCAATTTTATGTCTTTATATTCAGTAAACTTTTGAAAAGTTGTTTTAACTATGTATTTATATTGTATCATCCTCCTAGTGCCTCCCTACATTTGTTTTCTGAACCAGCTTTGCTGTTCAGAAGATAAAAACAGTTCTACGTAAACAATAAATCGAACGTTTCAGTTTGTGAGACAGTTTATGAAAGGCTTTAAAGCTGGAAACAAATGCAACACGTTGGTGACAGTCACTACTTTCATGTCTGGTGAATGCAGCAGCTCATAAAAATGCTTGTGGGATCTGTTTTTAGCTGAAGGACTAATATGTATTTGCATGAAAACATTCTGCCTTGTTTCTGAATGTTTCTGTTTTGAAATGTGACAGTTTTTTTCTTTTTTGGTTTTGGTTATTTTTGTATTTGTATAATTTTACCTCATAAGACCACAGCAATGTTTTTACATGTGTTCACAAAAATGTGCAGTGTGGCAGTATTTTTACTGTATTTTAATAAACCTCTAGGTGGCAGCAGCCCGATTCCCTAACTTATTATGATCCACAGACATTCATTTGTTTTGTTTAAGAAAAGACTAAACATGGGTGGTTTGTAAATGGACTGGTTCTTATATAGCACTGTTTTACTCTGAGTACTCAACTTTACATAAGCTGCCTCATTCACCCATTCATACTAACACTTTTGTCTAGTTTTTTAATTAGGGCCAATCCACATATATTTTACATGCCTTCTTAGTAACATTTTTTTGCCCTTTAACCATCAAGTTTTAAATATTAAATTAAAATTTACAAATCTATCTATAGTTCATATATGTGCAACACAAAAGCACTTAATGTTATAAACTGACTTCATGATGAACATGTCTAACAATATCACGGGCATGCAGACAAATTAAAAACAGAAAGTTAGAAGAGGTCATTCAGATGTTAACATGCTAGGTGGCATTTCTCCTGGACATGGATTCAGCCTTGTGCTAAACAGGGGGTGTTTAGCTTGAGGCTCCATCTTCCGTGTCTTCCTGTGGCGGTGACAAAAACCCTAGCTAACATGAATTCAGATTTTCATTGATTTGGGGACTAGGGACTTAATCCACGTGTGAGAAACCTGCTGAAAGAGTACTAAAGAATCAGCCCAGAACCAGTACAGTACAGGTTCTGTACAGTACAATCACACACACAAAACAGAGAAGACATCATATTCCACCATCTCATTTATTTATGTTTTCCTGCACTATCTCTAAGGGCAACAGTGAACATAGCTACTGTTTGGAATCAGCATAAACGAAATCTTACCCAACTCCAGAGTCCACATGGAATCGATCACAGGCTTTCGATCCCTTTACAAGAAAGAGCAGAGCCTGAAAGGCCTACACCTGTCGGAGCGGAGGAGGCAGTGTGGTGAAGGAGGGATTTGTGCTTGAGTGGGAGAGAGAGGGAGAGAGAGAGAGAGAGAGAGAGAGACGCGCGTTCAGGCAGGACAGGAGGGCGCGCGGGACATCAGCACACCGGCCGGGTCAAGGAGCTGCAAAGATGGAGATCCGACCAGACAGGTTTAAGGCGGTCGCGGGCAAAACTTTGGGGAAAATTCACAGGTACACTGATATTTCAAATGTTCCCAACTCACCCCGGATTTGTGTGCGTTTTATGATTTTTATTTCCTGCAACACAGAGCAGCACTGTTGGCGGTGGTGCTGTTGGTGCACCCGTCATCGCTTTCCTCCAAGCAGTAATTTGTAACAATAAAAAAGTTGGTTCTTTATTTATTTTAATTGCAGAGGAATGCAAGTGTTGGGTTTAAGGCTTCAGAAAAAAGAAACAGTGACAGAAGTCCGCATTTGCGCAGTGGGGAGCTTTGATTGTCACAAGTGAGAGGAGAAGTGTTTCATTATGATTGAAATCCATAATATGTTGTATAATTTGGTTTATTAGTAGGAAAAAACACGACACACTGTCGTCGCTGTAGCAGAAGCCCATCACGGGTGATCCATAGTGTGACAGAAGTTGGCAGTGAAAGAAAGCGAATGTTTTCTTTTCTTCTTTCTTTCTTCTTGTTTTTTTTTTTATTTTAGTTTGATGCTTTATGGCATTTATGCTGTTTTATTGTTTGCTCTTTTTTCGATGTTGTGAGATTCGATCCGGCTCAAAGTGGTGTTGGAGAGAAGAAGAAAGTCTGGTTACATAATGTTTCCGTGCGTTATTGGCACGACCTGGCTGAATGAAAGCGCTGGCCAGATAAAACCGGAAAGTCTAAATCTTTAGTTACCCGGTTTAAACTTCATTGCTTGTACTCTAAATTGTATTTTTAATTTTTTTTATTTTTTAATAATGCGACTTTTTTGAATGATTAGCAGTTTTTTTTGTTGTTGTTTGTTTGATTGTCTTAAAGCGAAAGAAGGATTACATTTTAATCGCTTTTTAATATTTCAGGCTGTGTTTTTAGTTTTGAGTGACAGAAACATAATCTGTTATTTTAATAATCACTGCGTGATAATACTCACAAAACCTTGTGGATACGTTTCCTTGAAACTTCATCTACCTGTTTTTCCTACCTCACACTACAAACCAAATGATTATTGATCGCTGCTATTAACTAATAAAATGATATGTAGGTTAATTGAGACTGAAAATAATTTTAGTTGCACCAATAAATAAGAAAGACACTGCTGCAGCCTGTATGATACATAGTTTATGTCTGGAGGTGCATTCAGGTACTTATTTTTTTTAAAAAAGAAACAAAAGAAAGCTACATTGTCATTCTTTGATATGAACATTTCAAAGTGCTGCATATGTGTAAATAAAGTAGATATGAGTGTGAAAGTTGCTACACAGATTGATGTACTGACAATATTTCAGTTTAAAAAATAAATAAATAAATGCAGATTAAAGACAATCATAGAACCTCATGCAATACCCATTGCTTTAAGCTTTGGCTCTCCCAGGATTTGAGGTAGCAACCAAACGTATAAATCCTGTCCTGAAATAGCCTGTTTTTCAGTCCAGCTGTCGAGCCATGCAAATCCCTAAACTCTCCCCTCCCACTCATTCCATCCCATGCAGGACATGTCACTTCCTCCAGCCTCTGCCTCCTCCTCCTTCTTCCTCATCCTCCATCCATTGAGACACCAGCAACTTTCAGCCTACTGGGGTCTCTCAGATTAACACACACATGTCAGTCTCGTTTCTCTTTCACTGGTCCACACATGCGCATCACTGCCACAGCTGATTCCATGAGAGATGTGATGCTTTGGATTGGATTCAGGTTGACTTTAGTGGGCGTTTCCTCAGCTTAGGGTGACCTCGTGGTTTTATGCGGTTGCATGTGTCAAATGCAGCCAAAGAATAAGAGAACAGTGTGTTATGGTTTTGTGTATGCTGTGTGTATATAAAGCTGCATATGTGTGAGTGCGTGCTGAAACTTGGGCATCCCTGCACTGTGTAAGCAGACAAGTGTATCTGTGTGCAATCTCACCACCTCACAGACAAAACCGTGATGCCTCCTGATGAAAGCAGCCAGGAGTTCATCTATTATTTAAACATTTTCTCCATCAGAATGCATCTCCTGTTTCTATATTAAACTCCACTAGCTAAGCACAAACTTCAGTGCTGTAAGGTCACTCCACATCTCTGCTTACATTATTTGCTCTTTCATAACGTTTTCAAATGGAACTCCCAAATCCCGTTATTCTCAAAGCTCGGAATGAAATATAACCACACAACTACTGCTTGGTTTCAATTTGGAATGCATGCAAAAGTTACTAATAGTATCCCAAAGATGCTATCATAAAAATGCCCCCGCCTCGATTTATTAAAAGACTTTTAAATGCGTCTGCAGGATTGCTTGGCTACACAATGAGAGCTTGTGCTGTACAACACATGAGGCAATACAGAATATGACAGGTAATCCATTTTTAATCCATCTTACTTGCAGTGGAGTGCATTTTTCAGCTACTACGGTTCAGTGTCATTGCAGAAGAGCTCTGAATACATTTTTCAAATAACGGTGAAGTTAAAAGATAATTATTTGATATGTTTGCTTGTGGTGAAACACAAGGAAGTATTCACTGAGATATTTTAAATGCTAATCAATAAAACAATAAAATGCAAGGAAGAAAAGCATGCCATCATTTAATCCTAGAGTTTGTCATTTTTTGCATAGTTTTTGCATCATATGTAGGATGTCTTTGACATGAATTTCCTGTTAGTCTTGATATCACTGTAAAGCTATGTCTAAGGAACAAAGCAGGTTTAAGAGGTTCAAGCTTGAACATAAAAGGCAGCAAATTCTACAAGACACCAAATCCACATTTGAGACACTTCTGTGTTTCCTATTCTTATCTTTTATCCGTTCGTCTGTCTCTGTTGTTTTGTGTGGAACATGAGCACAGGTTTGTGAAACAGTCTTCACAGATGACCAGATATTCATCTACAATAGCTGTGCCACTTTGTCAGCTGCAACGACTCAGCATGCCTGGTTTTTGGCAGCGATGCTGGCCATGCTGTCGGTTTCAGCATTTAGTGTCTGCTTCACTTGTTCAGTTTGTGAACAAAAATTGTAATGTAAGCTAATACGTGGTTCGATTATGACATTACGACCTCGTGCAGCTCATTGATGGATTGTTGTTCTCAGGTGTGTGTGTGTGTGTGTGTGTTCATTACTGCGTGTGCAGACAGCACTCATACTGCGATTGAGTTATACTGTGTAAGTATTTAGATAATACGTCTATGAAGGTCACACGTGTAACTGTTAAACGTGTGTGTCTGTGTGTGTGTGTGTGTGTGTGTGTGCCAGCAGGAGAGAGAGAGGGAAAAAAAAAGTGGTGTGACAGGATGGGGAGGAGGGTGTCTCCCTGGGTGACACAGTCCCACCGAGACCCAATCTGTTCACTTCAGGGAGAGTGAGAGGCTCGCAAAGGATGGGAGAGGGGGGTGTGGGTGGCAACTACAAAATTACTATTAAAACTACAAAGTGATCAGAAAAAAGTGAAAATCTAATTTTTAAGCTACTTTGCGTGCTCCAAAATGCTGAAATGTGGCAAAAAGAATAAGAAAATTAAAGAAAAGGATCAAATCAAAGGCAAATTCAAGCTCAAAAATATGGAGAAATGATGACCAGGGTGTCTGGTGTTATATAATAGTTTTACTCCCTCGCTGTCACCCTCTCACTCTCGATCATCCTCATATGAGAGGATTACACCGAATACTCTGTGAATTGGTGATTTTAATACAGAGTCTAATAAAGGCCCCCGGGTCACCTGAGAGTCGCTTTGATTTTATCAAAGCTGACAGAATATTGCGTGTGTTTGCAAACACTCACAGTTTAGCAACAAACATGTTTTTTTTTCATTGTTTTGAGGAGTTACATGTTATATACTTTTAATATTTCTTTACATCAAGAATAATCAAATTTGTATAACATCTAACACCAGTTAAACTCAGAAGGCATCGAAGTCTTCACGCTGGTTTTAGGACTTTGCTTCTTTTGCCTGGGTGAAAATCATGAGCGTGGTTTGAAGCGTGTGCCTCCACTGAGCCTGCTACTATTGTAATTATGATATTTCAGAGAGCCCCAGGTCGCAGGACTCCTGCCTGCTCATGCGCGCTTGCTCATTAATTGTTGACAGCTGAGACCAATCAGCTCCATCAGATGAGTGAAAGCTCGCAGTTTTGTGAGCCTCTTCTTCAACACAGAGCTGGTACATTTTACCAGTCAGCATGTTAAGAAGTAAGAAGTTTGTGTATAAAAATCTTCTAAGTCTTTGTTGCCAAGCTGTAAACTCCCACGCTTCAGCTTTGTGCACGCACACAGGGGTGAGCCTGCATTTTAGTGGAAAGCATCTGTAATTAACCACCATTTTTTGCTGTGGGGTAGCCTCGTTAGCTCTTAGCATATGGGCAGGTGTCAAGCTGCAATCTGTCTTGAGGTTTAATGAGGATCCTCCTGGAGCCTTCACCAACTCTGAGGGAGGAGCTCCACACAGGGGGACAAGTCAGCACATTTGTTTCGCAGCAGGAGCGTGCACAACTTTGCTTCTGTCATATGTTGCCCCTTTTAAACGCTTCTAGGATTTGCTTGCAGTTTTGTTTTTTGTTTTTTTTTGTATTTTCTTGTATTTGATCCACTGGGATTTACATGGTAAATCACGTCCTTTGGTCAGGGCGCTTTGAAAGATCAGTGATGAACACATGATGGTCCCATTTCCAAGTCAGTCCTATGAGCCATTCTACAAAAATATAGAGTGATTCAAAAGCTAAAAAAAGGCTTTCTGAGTTACAAAAGCCTAAAAAAAACATGACCAGCATGAATTTTACAGCGTGTCGTGATAGAGGGAGAAACGTGCTGAATCGTGCCCAGCAGAGTCAGTCTGTCCATCCATATTCATTTCCGGAAGTAAGTCATTTTTGTAATCCTAATCTTAGTGTAGTGACAGATTAAGAGGGAGGGAGGGAGAGAGATGGGATGCAGCCTCTCTAATCTCTCACAAATTCAAAAAATGTTGCTTTCCATTGTGTTTTCTGTTATCTACTGAAGAGTAGAATATTTCTTTATGTAGGCAGTTTTAATTATAGTCATAATTGCACTGACCTGTCTTCTTGTCTCGCATTATAGTTTGATTTTGACAGATTGCATGAACGCATATAGAGATTATACAGAGTGTGCTGTGTGCAAATGGGGGAGGGAGTGAAATTCACACGCATTACTAAAAGAAATATAATGACTGCGACTGAATGATGATAGACGGATAAATAGTGGCAGATTGTGACGTAAAAGCTGGAGTAAATAATTTATCTCCCTCAAAAAAAAAGGTCAATAATTAATCAGCGTCAGAGGCTGACTTGTCTTGACTTTGCACACTTTCTCTCTAACCTTGTGTAAGCCCCGGACACCAATGAAATGCTTTGTTTAAAACACGACCATCATCACCTCGCCAATCTGACCATCGTGTAGATTGTGCCTTTTTCTGTGCACGATTCTCCAGCTCATTGACTAACTGGATCACCCCAATGGAAAGTGGATGGCTGACGCCTGAGTGTGCTCTGCTGCGAACTCAAATATAACACACAGTGAACACTGATATGCTCTCACTGAAAAATATTGTGGCAATTTATCTAATGTATATCTGTAGGTATTGTTTATTTAAAGTGTGTGTGTGTTTTTGTTGTGAGTATGGAGGTTGTAATACACAGATGGCTGCTCTCTGACTGCCCTGTATGACTTCTGTTTGGTGGTGGGGGGGTGCTCGACATGTTGTTTTACAAAAATGGTCACACAAACTACTGATCGATAGCCTGGAAAGCAAACAGATCAGCCCACATGGGCTAGAACCATGTGATTTTAGGTAGTTAAAAAACGAACACATTTTAGACACTTTTGTTTCAATAGGTTTACTTAAATTTTCATTTCACCACTGTCTTTGTAGCTTAATAAATTGTAACCCCTTAAAAGTTGCTTTTCTACAAAAATTCATTTTTATTTTGGTTTTAAATATAATCCTAATGTGTTAAGCAGGTTCAGCTGAATGATGTAATAAACAATAAAGGCATTCAATGGTGAGACACTATCAGAGTGAGAGGACTAGCAGCACCGGTAGGTTCCCTGGATCCTGAAGCAGAGACGACGCGGCTATCGTAGCTTCTCGGCTTGTGACAGCTGCTTCCACACACTGGGACGCGCTGAGTCAGGCGTGACCCCGGTGTGGAGCATGATGTCAGCCTGGAGGAGTGTGCTTGTAGGAGGAAAGAAAAGAGAGAGAGAAGCAGCGTGCAAAATCTTAGCAGTTTAAAATATCATGAAAAAAATATTCAAACTCTGCAGGCTCAAAATAGTCTGCTAACTCCAGGTGATGTCAGCATGGAAGCTGGAGACTAAACCTTTCATAGCTCCTTTCTAAAGGAAGTTCACATTTTTGTGTTCCTGCTTTTCTTGCAGTATTAATTTGATTTCTTAGATCAGATCATCTGTGAGGCTAGGTATAAAGATCAGCTTTTAAAGATCAAAAGGCTTCGATTTCATTGCAGCACATCATAACACACAGAATTTTGTCTTTTGCATCGTTTTGTTCACTTTTACCCCAAAAGCCTAACACATATTCTTCGGTTTCACGTCAGGCTGATTGAGAAACGGCAACCAAATGGAGAAACTATTGAGCTGTCAGCGGAGGGTCGTCCTGAGCTGGTGGAGGAGAAGGAGCTGCCTGTGGTGGACTGCACCTGCTTCGGCCTGCCCCGGCGTTACATCATCGCCATCCTGTCTGGCCTGGGCTTCTGCATTTCCTTTGGCATCAGGTGCAACCTAGGTGTAGCCATTGTAAGCATGGTCAATGATCACACTGTCTACAGAGGCAACAAGGAAGTACTTGTGGTGAGTAGTGAGAAATGAAAAGCTTTTGTGCCCTACTTCATGAATTTGATATTAAGCCACATCTTCAGTAGTTGTGTTGGAACAAAGGCAACAGTATTTTCACATTACCGATCAAAGTTACTGTCTCATGTCTTTTTCTGTGCGATCACTTTAATCTTCATTTGGAATATACCTAATGGTTTATATTAATCCTATGCAGTGTGTTGTGTCGAGCCAATCCCTTTTACATTGAGTTGGTTGGAGAGTAATAAAATGTTGTAATTATGTAACTTTTTAAATGACTTGATAACTCATAAGTAGTGTCATGTATTAGACTGTTAGACTAGTCTAGGACATGCTTTAAACTGGGGAGAAAAGAGCAGAAAAAGTTCTATAAAGGCATCTTTAAGTGGGACATTGAGTGTTTTGATGTTGGCATCATCTTCACTACTGATAAACAAACTTTACTTTATGTAGTGATATATAATTATATAAAGACCAGTCTAATCCAGCTCTGTGCCACCTTGCCTTGGCTGCGGTTCACGAGTTAGAGCAGTTCATCTACTAATCAAAAGGTTGTGAGTCGATTCCCCAGATACTCAAGTTTGCACATCGAAGTATCCTTGAGCAAGATACTGAACCACTTGTTCTTTTTTATATATATAGCACAAAATCACAACAGCAGTGGTTTATATTGTAAAGTAAGGACCTTACAATAATACAGAGAAAACCCCAACAATTGGAAACAGTGGGAGGGAAAAACTCCCTTTTGACTGGAAGAAACCTCCAGCAGGCTCAGGAAGGGACAGCCATCTGCTGGGCCTTGGGGTTAGGGATGATGGTCCAGAGTTGCCCCTGACCTTAGGTTATTAAGGTAATCTCCTCTGTTCCAAAGTGAGCTAAAGTCATGTAATTTTTTTCTTCTCTCCAGGCTGCACAGTTCACCTGGGACCCGGAGACAGTGGGGATGATTCACGGCTCCTTCTTCTGGGGCTACATCGTCACACAGATCCCGGGTGGCTTTATATGTCAAAAATTTGCAGCAAACAGGTTAATATCTCCACATTTAATGTGTCAGATCTGTAATCTGGACTACTGTTAACTGGTTGAATTTGCATACGTGCTAGAATAAAAAAAATAATAATAATAATTTGAATCAGAACCGTAAGAGGCAAAGCAATTGTACCAGCATTTATAGAAAATACCAGTCCTTTGTTACTGTGTATTAGGTTTTTTATGTTTTGATGCCAGTGTTACTGTCCTTGTGTTTTTAAGAGTGTTTGGCTTTGCCATCGTGGCCACATCCACGCTCAACATGCTGATTCCATCTGCCGCTCGCTGCCATTATAGCTGCGTCATACTTGTCAGGATATGCCAGGGCCTTGTAGAGGTAAATATGAGTTTTTGTCCACATCTGGACTTTATGCAGGACAATTGCCACATGCACAGGTGTTTCCCTGACCTTATTCTGTCCTTTAGGGTGTATCGTACCCTGCGTGCCACGGGATCTGGGCCAAGTGGGCGCCTCCTCTTGAGAGAAGTCGATTAGCCACGACGGCTTTTTGTGGTAATGTCTCAACAGCTTCCTGTCACCTCACAGATCAGTATCTACGTCTCCACAGGTTCTGTGGGTTTGAACACAAGTTTGTGATGAAACTGCTAGAAGTTCATCCAAAGTTTAAGAGTTTAAAAAGACTATGAGTGGATCTAAAACATGCTGAGTGCAAAAAAAAAAGAAGATATAAACAGGGTTTGTGCCTTCTTTGTGTGTGTGGTCTTCGCAGGATCCTATGCTGGGGCAGTGGTGGCCATGCCTTTAGCTGGGATACTGGTGCAATACTCTGGGTGGCCTTCTATATTTTATGTCTATGGTTGGTACCCTCATCCACAAATATGTGTTATATTACTTTTATTACTATAAAAGTGCTCATGCACATTTTCCTAAATGCCCACTACTAGTTTCTTTTTAAATTTTCACAACTCCTTTTCATTCTCCTCCTCTCTCTATTTCTTAAACTTTCTTTTTCTTCTTTGCCTGTGTCTCTCTCCCCTTCTCCCTCTCCCAGGCAGCTTTGGGATATTCTGGTATTTGTTTTGGATTCTGGTGTCATACGAGAGTCCTGCAGCCCATCCCACCATCTCACCAGAGGAGAGGAAATACATTGAAGAGGCAATAGGAGAATCTGCATCGTTTCTCAATCCCCTTCAAGTATGTGTATTTAGCCCATGCACTCGGCTGAGTCTGCCGTTCTTAATTGGTGGAGTTGGTACATGTCATTAACATCTTATTTCTTTTGGTGGTAGAAATTTAAAACCCCATGGCGACACTTCTTCACCTCCATGCCAGTCTACGCCATTATTGTGGCCAACTTCTGCAGGAGCTGGACCTTCTACCTGCTACTCATCAGCCAGCCGGCTTACTTTGAAGAAGTCTTCGGCTTCGAGATCAGCAAGGTGAGTCAACATGGCATCCAAGCTGTAAGGTCCAAGCATATAAAACTGTAATTTTCCACATGGTCAGGACAAATTTTAAGAAACCCATCATCGGTTTTGTTTTTGTTATTTTTGTCTTTTCACACACATGTACACACTGTCTGCCTCTCCTATACATGACTTTTAGGTGGGCATAGTGTCAGCTTTGCCCCATCTGGTGATGACAATCATCGTGCCTATTGGGGGCCAGTTGGCTGACTACCTGAGAACCCACAACCTGATGTCCACCACCAACGTCAGGAAGCTCATGAACTGTGGAGGTGAGGCTATCAAACATAAGAGCGTGGTATATGGTGAGGGCTGAATAATTCTTTTATTTATTGGTTTTAACCAGTTTTACATGGTACACCTTGAAAAAATAAAAAAAAAAATAAATAAAAACAAAGCCACAACAACAACAGAATCAACATAGTAATAAAAAAAAAAAAAAAAAAAAAAAAAAAATAAAAAATAAATATTAATG
>VUQR01011555.1:0-22449 GCA_015108515.1 Hemichromis elongatus
TCCGGGGGAACACCCAGGCCATCTCTCCAGTGTGTCCTGGGTCTGCCTCGGGGCCTCCTCCCGGTGGGACAAACCTCACCCAGGAGGCGCCCGGGGGGCATCCTTGTCAGATGCCCAAACCACCTCAACTGGCTCCTTTCGATGTGGAGGAGCAGCGGTTCTACTCTGAGCTCCTTCCGAATGGCCGAACTTCTCACCCTATCTCTAAGGGAGAGGCCAGCCACCCTTCGGAGGAAGCCCATTTCAGCCGCTTGTATTCGTGATCTCGTTCTTTCGGTCACTACCCACAGCTCATGACCATAGGTGAGGGTAGGGGCGTAGATCGACCGGTAAATCTAGAGCTTCGCTTTTACACTCAGCTCTCTCTTTGCCACAACGGACCGGTACAGCGTCCGCATCACTGCAGCTGCTGCACCAATCCATCTGTCGACCTCTCGCTCCCTTCTCCCATCACTCGTGAACAGGACCCCGAGATACTTAAACTCCTCCACTTGGGGCACAATGGTATTCTTTCACTGATAAATTCAGAAACCACAGTGAAAAAGTAGCCAGAAATGCATGGGAGGAATCGACAGTGCTGAACAGGACAATCTCAATAGTTGTGAGCTACGTTAGCCTGATGTGTAGTTACATTTATGGGAAAGTGCACGTGACACAGGTTAGGCTATAGGATTTCAGATGGGTTTGCGGTTACAGTGTAGAAGCATAAATCCCCAGTTCCCTCCTCCAGCTCTTCAGGTGGGCCTCGAGCCATGCCTGAAACCCCTCACCTAGAAGGTGTCCACGTGTACTACTCTTTCTATGACCATTTGTTTTTGGTTGGTGTTGCAAAGTTAGAGAAGGAAGGCTGAGATGGTTTGGACATGTACAGAGTGGATATATTGGACAAAGGATGTTGAATATAGAGCTGCCAAGCAGGAGGAAAAGAAGAAAGACATTGAGGAGGTTTATGGATGCAGTGAATGAGGAGGGGAGTGTTGGTGCGACACATGATGTCACACGATGGAAGCAAATTTTCAAATGATGATGAACAATATATATATAAAATTTTGTAAATGAGGTCATTTGTCTAAAGATGTCCTTTCTCACAGGTGACAGTAAATAAACAACTTTAGATGTGGTCTTTTTTCTGGAAATAATTTCACCTGGTTCGTGGACAGCACTTGCTGTAATTCAGTGAACTATTATAAGTATAATTCTACCATTGCTTCAACCGGGCATCACATCATGCACTTTGTACTACAAAATTGGCAGGATAGAGACTGTTTAATGTCTGATCCCACCACATCAGACATTTACATTTCTCCCATGCACCTCTGTGTGTCTAGCAAAGTTCAGGCACATGCATGAAAACAGCTTTCGTCAACCGCCACTCGTAAAAGGGTTCGCAGATTTTAACCACTTGTAGAATTGCTGCCATTAATCTCAGGCACTACTGCTCTACAAACACATTGCTGCCTTAGGTAATAGTATAAATCATGATAAGCATCAACTTATAATGTAAAATATGTAGAAAACAAACACGCGTTCTTGGTCTTTTTCCTTCCCTTGCGCTAAAGCCTAAGTTAAGTGGGCTATTGTGTGACAACAGTTAAACAGTCCTTGTGCATTTGTCAAGAGAAAGGGCTTTTGTTGCTTCCGATGATTATAGTGATTTTCATTAATTACATATCACTGTTAGTACAAAGAAAAAGGACTGTGGTGGCTTTTGGTGTTCTCACGTGGACTCCCGAGTAAACCACCGCTGCACTTCAGCTTTGTTTTCTGTCACCCACTTGATGTTAGCCGTTGTTTTCTCTATGGCCTGCTCTAGGGCCATGGTGGCAGAACCAAAGCCAACATTGAGGTTTTCTTCTTTGAATCTTTTAAGCTGGAGGGAGAAGCAAATACAAACAGACAAAAGCAGAATTTCAGCAATCGTTGTATTTACTTTCTCCCAAATGCCCACAGGGATATTCTGTGTTTTTCTGTGTGGTTGTGGTTTGGTTGGCTCCATACCTCCTGTAACTCATACTCTGTAGAGAATCTCTGTGTGATTCCATTGACAAGATTGGAGAAGGAAAATGATCCTTTTCCAAATCTAAAAAAAAAGAAAAGAAAAAAAAGCTGTAGTTCAGCAGAAGGACTTAGGAATAGATAGCTAGCATTGCTTAAACTTAAACTGGGAAAATAAGTGAAGAAAAAAAACAGCAGGATTTGTAACTAGGGAAACGTGATTACTACTTAAATTTTTGTCTTTAATAATTAACTTGAGAGTACTGACTATTTAGAAGTAAAAGGAGAGAGCTCTCACTGTTGGAAGATGTAACTCCATCTCGCTTTGATGAAATTCCATGCTAGCGGCATCCCCACAACATTTCGGGCAATATTCTGGATGGTAGAGGTGGCGTCTTGCTTACGGATCTTAGTTGGGTCGAGCGTGTACTCCAGATACCTGGAGAAACAAATTGCCCACATACAATGATTATTTCTGAGGGAAAACATATGTTGGGAACTCCATTTTTATCCTAAAAAACTATTTCTGAGATCATTTACATTTGTGACTGCACAAATTATATTGCCTGCTATAGATATTGCTCAGTTTTATTTATGCAGCGCTGATTTAGAAGGGAGGGAATCAACACCCAGAGACCAGGAGATAAAGTGGCATTAATGGTACATGGTATCTTTTTTTAGAACTGTGAACACTTTAATATTTAACAACATTATAGCACATTATAGGCAATAACACACAGCTTAATAACTTGTGTGTGTGTGGGTGCGGGGGGGCTACAGGCTTTTTTAAATTTGCATAGCCACCCTCATTATTTGCAAAGGGGTCCTCAGGGAGTTTAAGTCCCTGACTTTCTTACTGCTCGAACTGACAAACTGATTAAAAACGAATTACTGTGCATTTGTTGATGAGTTTATAGGACTGCGTAAAAACAAACTCATCCCACACAAGATAAAAACACGCTTGGTGGCCAGCATCCACAAGCAGGATTTATTTGTTTGCAAGGATATAATTAAAGTAGTACTGTTTAGATAGCACCATGATGGGTTGTAAATAGAGTACAAGCCAATGTAGAAAGCTCTGTTTAAGACACTTGTTTTTCTGCTGTGACGTGAATCTCTTCACAACCAGTTCACAGTGTGACATTTACTGTCATTAAGACATAATTGCTATAATTGCTCTTATGCTGCAAAGCAGGTTCTCTTTCTCTGTGTTCAAACACTCAATATAATAACTGAATTTCATTCTGATTGAACAACCAGTTTGGCTTCTTTGAAAAGCATTTACATTGATAATACATTGCTATACTTCCACAGCACACCTGTTCAAAAGCCACGGTATTTTGCTGCAGGCCAGTGCAGACCTGAGCTTGGAAGCATCAGATGCCAGAGTAGCATTCTTGAACATGCTCCAGGCAAAATCCCACTCTTCCACACCACCAAATGCTATGGCATAGCAATAAACTGTGCTTTTCAAGTTGGGATGGATCCTGGTGAACATAAAGAAGATTATGCAATGAATCCCACTGCCCCACTCCTCTCCCTCTCTGTTTCTCTGAATGCAAACACAGACCAATTTGGCATATAGGTCGCTAGCTAGTTAATAGTTTTGTAAACAGGTCAGCAGTCAGATTTAAGAGGTCTGAATTATGACAGATGATACGAAATATTCGTTCTCACACCCCTCTAAATTCCTTACTGCTCTTGCAGTGGGCAGTGCAAGAGTCTTTGGAGTTAATTGCAAATTGTCAGTGTCTGAAAAAGTGTGGCATGCCTGAGGTTGGCATGGGAGGGACATCTCTTTTTGCATGTCATGATCTGCTGGATTTGTAGCTATGAAGATGCATTAATTTAAGTAACAGCTCTTGTTTCTAAAATCTTTGGTATCAATCTCCGCTTCATGTTGCTGATTATGAGCATCATAACCACCTAACTCTAAAAACACCTGTGACTGCCAAGATTTCTAACATTTTCAAAAACTGAAATCACATATATCACATATTCTGATCATAGCCTATGTACTAAAAGACGGAAGTAAACGCCTTAAACCTGCATGAGAACTTTCCCAGGCTCCCAGAACAGATTGAAACTACTTTGCACTCACGGGTTGCGACTTGGATTTTTCATCCACTCACTGTACCAGCTTTTTATAAGCTCCCTGCAGCCTTTCACTCCCGCACTGCAGGCTATCCCAATAGCATTTATCTGATTATACCTGTGAAAAAAGTACAGAGACAAACAATACATACAAAATCTTAGCTTTTTGATTTTAAATCCAAAATCTGTGTTTACAAGATTCCTTACTGATCGGTGTGCCCTGTAGGTACTCTGGTCCAGTTAGATGTAATTGTCTTGAAATGCTCAAATAGAGGTTGTATTTGTTTCTTAAGGTATGCCTAAAATAAGAGTTAGAGTTTGTTTGTTTTTTCTGTCACTTGACTCTTACTTTAAACACTTACAGTAGGCAGGAATAATAATTAGCATGTAAAGTAGAGTAGGGCTAACCTGCAAAACTCCATATACTTCATTGCGGTCAAACATGAGAATGTAGTAGTTGAGGTTTCTCAAAGCTGACTCCCAGGGGATGTAGTCTCGCTCTTTGGACAGGTATTTGGTAGTTCTCAGAGCCAGTGTTGTGCTGATTATTTTGGCTCTGGGGAAAAACAAAAGAATGCTTTTCACATATAACTGTTTAATACTTTAATTTAAGATTTACTTTACTTTACCTTGCTAAGTTGAATGCGTCATCAATAATTTGTGCCCTGTTGATGATTGATAAAGCCTGAAAGAAAAAAAAAGTCACATGCAAAGGCAACAAAGCGTATGAAACAAAACAACTTAACATTTAATATCAAGAAATGTAATCCACTGAAAAGGGAATATAAAAAATGACAAAGCCAACACATTTCTGTAAGTTAAAGCTCTGAAACCTTGGGCTTTATCAGATCAGCTGGAATGACTCTCTGCTCTCATGTGTTTGTTTGTTTTGCACTCCAGCAACTGAAAAGGCATTCAAAAAGGTTGCCTGGTATCTAAAGGTGAGACTGTTGACTTGACTGCTTGGTTTTTCAAATTTGCTTTGCCACTGAAGGGTATCCTGGATGGCTTAGATGCCTGGGTACCCACCTAAAAAGTACTGTGAACTCACTGTCATGTTAAAGAAATCAGCTTTGTAAATTGGTGTCTAATACTGCTGAAAGCAGCCATAAGGAGTTGGATGGACATGGTCATCAGCAATACTCAGGTAAAATGTGGCATTTGAATAATACTTGGTTGGTTCTAATGGGCCCAAAATGTGCCAAGAAAATATCCTACACCCCACCACCAGCTTACACCACCAGCACCAGTCTGAACTGTTGATCCGAGGCAGGTTGATCCATGCTTTCATGTTGTTCATCACAAATTCTGACCCTACCATCTAAGCATGGTAGGGTCTATCTATGCTGTAGCAGAGATTAAGATTCATCAAATGTTAATTGCCCATTGGGGATAAATAAAGTCCTTCTGATTCTGATTCTGCAATCAATAAACATTTTTCCAGTTTTCTCCTGTCCAATTTTGGTGAACCTGTGCAAATTGTAGCCTCGTTTTCCTGTTCATAATTGATGGCAGGGGTACCAAGTGTGGTTTTCTGCTTCTTTGGCTCATCTGCTTCAAGGTTCAATGTGTTTTGTGTGTATTCACCGATGCTCTTCTGTTACTTTTTGATCCCAAAGCAGTATGGATATCGTGCTCTAGCATCAGCAAGGCATTTTTCCCCCCAGAACTACCGCTCACTGAATATTTTCTTTTTCCGACCATTCTCTTTAAATCATAGAGAAGGTTGTGTGGGAAAATCCCAGTAGATTACCAGTTTCTGAATGATTCAGACCAGCCCATCTGGCACCAACAAGCATGCCATTCTCAAAATCACTTAAATCCCCATTTTGATGCTCTTTTCTATTTCCACCATGCCTAAATACAAAGAGTTGTTCCCATGTGGCTGATCTGATAGTTGCAATAATGTGCTGAACGGGTGTACCTAACAAAGTGGCCAGTGAGTGTAGTTTCGGAGCTCAAATAACTGACAGAAAAAGCAGCAAATATGAACATTTGACAGCTGAAACAAATACATTCCATTATTTTTTAAATGCAACAAATTCAGCTCTTCTCTTGTCTTCCATGGAAAAGAAAAATTTAGTCAAAAACCACGAGTCACACATACTGAAAGCAGTCTAAATCGTCTACAGCTTAGTGTGTAAATTTGGCACAAATGCATAGATTGCACCAAATATTTTTTTTCTGCTGGGACTTTTAACTTGCAGTTTTTGTGCAGTTATTATGTTTTTAAGATTCTTTGCCAACTCTGGCACCGTCTGCCGTAAGCCATTTAAACACATAAACTTCAGTCAAATTCATGACTCGGATATTTTCCAAATTTTCCTTTATCACATGAAGCAGCAGCAGGAAAAAATACCCTGCAACTACATTAATACTACTGATAATACTGTGTTTGCTTCAGGCAAAGAAGTCTAATGAGGCCTACCAAAAAGCAGCACACATGATTCTCACTTGATACTGTTAAATACACAATTATTGTGCTATTTTCTTATCAGTGCAAAAGGACAACACACAGAATTTGACCCCGGGGCAGATTAAAGACCGGCTAATATGGTTTCAAGAGTGCCCAGATATTTATCAGGTGGTATCTTTCAAAGTTCAGGGCTGCAGCGGTATTGTCAGGATAGTGTAAGATACAGATAAGAGTGTAATAACCAGTCACAGCACAGGGTGCTTAGCTCCGACCCAATCTAAACTGACCCTGAACAGAAACAGAAACTAGTTTTGGTTATTTGAATAGTCGTTGAACTGTCTTCAGTTGTGGACATGTGGATATGGCTTGTGACTCACCTGGTGGTTGGTGTTGAGCAGGGAAAGAAGACGGTCCCAGTTATCAGGATCGTAGTTCACCCTGAAGTATCCAGATACGTTTGTGTTTGCGAGTACCCAGTCCTCTCCTGAGACTCTCATTGGAATATGAGTGTCTAGTTAAAAAGAGAATGACGTGCAGTAGATTTGATTATTTTAATGAGCTGTGGTTGAACCAACTAATAAATGTTAATATGAGTGTACCTGTTTTTTGAAGGAGCCAGTATTGTGGCTGCTGCACACTCGTTTTCATCCATTTGATAGGGACATACCAGGAGTAACTAGACAGAAACAACATAATGGGAAATAAAGATAATTTATTGTTTGTTAGTTCCATATTATGACTTCTCTGCTAGTAGCCTCACTGAATCAATACATTGGATTCTTATTGGCTGCTGTCTAAAAAATATAAACTTCAGCAGAAGCAACACAAACAAATCAGAGTCACATCTCATGCTAGCAACACACAACATCAGCCCCATTCAAAGTGAATGAGAAGGAGAAGCCCAAAGCACACATGTGTGAGCGCAGCATAAATCCCTTCATTTATCATCTGCATGGAAATTGCTCCACAAGGTTAAACTGTTTCCTACTTGAACGGAGAGGGTTTGTCCACTGTAGAGTCTGGATCCAACAGGAAGTGTTTCTGTGTGATACTTCCTGTCCGGGTGTCAATAGTGACCACTGGGTAGCCCATCTGGAGAGTCCAGCGGTTCATGATTTTTTCGACAGAGTGTGGAATATGTATTCCTTGTGTGTTTTCAACTGCCTGACAACACACAGATATGGGTAGAAGGAAATTAAAATATTTACACACACACACAAAAACACAATACCAGTGAAGTGATGAAGCTTGACCAACCTGTTGGAGATGATCCCACAGGTCTGTATAAACAGTGTTACCGAAAGCGAATGTGTTCAGGTAAGACTGAAGACAGGAAACGGAGAAGAGGATCATATCACACAATCGCGAGGAAAGAAAAAATTTTGTGGCTTAAATAACCACAGACGTGCCATCATCAATTCCTAGTCTGCTGACAGTCACACACACGTAATGACAGCAGAGATGAAGTGACGAGATACTCACACTGAGTCCTCTAGCAAACACGGGCTCGGTGAGAAACTCTGACAGCATCCTTAGCACTGCTGCACCCTTGGAAAAACAAACCACCAGAATTTGGTGAGCTTGAATTTTTCACAACGGAAAGGGATTTTCCCTCTAATCCCAAAGCAAACATTAAAATGAGGTGTCGTCCTGATGGTGCGATATGAATCACACAGACTCAAGATGACTGAGTAAAGTGAGAAAACTCAGAGTTATACTGCAAATTAGCTGGACGCAAATAGATTTAAATTATATGGGCTTCAAATCTGGCTATATTGTCTGCAAATGTGGATGAAATTGTAAAATATATGCTTAAATCCCGTGGATCATCTTGCATTAAGTATTGTGTAAAATTGTCAGACCTTGCTGTAAGAGATAGTGTTGAACATTTCACTGATCTGAGCAGGCTCGTTGACTTCCTCTTCTCCACGAGACAGCGGATGGGAGAAGGCCAAGGCATCCACAGCAAACACCTTCTGAACATCATAAAGAACGATCTGATCTTTCTGCAGCCGAGCAGAGAAATAGAGTCAGGGCAGGTTTTATAAGTACATCTGTTAAGAACTGTGTTAAACTTCGCTGTCTGTGGAGATGCAAGCAAGTCTCTTACAATGTTCCAGGTGGGCTCAGCATAGTCGGCTCCGAGGTACTCCACATATGATGCAAAACCTTCGTTCAACCACAAGTCATTCCACCATCGCAGAGTTACCAGATTGCCAAACCACTAAATAAACACATGTGTAGTAAACAGATGAGCATTTCTGCCATGAACAGGGAATTACCGTTTCCACAAACTTAGATTTTGGCCAACATTAACACTATTAGTCACATCCAAGCAACACAACGAACGAATCAGCGGAGGATTGAAAAATTTAAAAACCAGAGAATTTCACATCTGTTATTATGTGTTGAGAGCAGGGTTAAATTACTTAAGTGTCATGATTTGTCATCTGCTTTTTCAAAACAGAGTAACAGAAGTAGATTTATTTTTACAGTACTTGATGAGTGAGCGAGGGAGAGTTTGCTGCAATCAAGTTCATTTCATAATATAACGTTGCTTTAATTTGTGATACCTAAAGCTTTGAGAAAAGTGACTTCTGGGTTAAAAAAAACAAACAAACAAAAAAAACAATGGCATACCATGTGTGCAAGTTCATGGGAAATCACAGTTGTGACCCTCTCTCTGTTTCCGGTGGAGGAAAGGATGGGGTCATAAAGCAGGGCCGTTTCCCTGTATGTGACCAGACCCCAGTTTTCCATTGCTCCAGCATTGAAGTCGGGCAAAGCAATCTGATCTATGGAGAAGAAGGGTTAAAAAATGCTTTTCTTTCATCTTGCTGTGCTCCGGGAGATAACTTCATTAAATAAATAATTTATAATAATGTTAATTAAAAAAATATCTGTTATCTGTCAGAGGAAAGTGGCCTACCTGACTTGGAGAGAGGGTATGATGTGTTGTAGTAATGCTCATAAAACCTCAGGATGGGTCCTGTAACATTGAGAGCATAGCTCCCCTGTCCATCATCTATTGCTTTTCTTCGAGCCCAGATTCGAATCTGCAAAAAAGTAATTTAAATCGTTCATAATAAGTGGTGCTCCAAACCATTTGATGCTCATTTTATTTTCCAAGATCATATTTGGAAAAACATGAGCTGGGAAAATTATTTTGCATCCTGCCCTCACTGGTGATTTAAGTGAACATGTAATCCAGGTTTCTTACCAATAAATCGTTTTGGTTCGACTCAATGGGAACAAAGTCGCTGACGATAAATGCCAATAGATATGTGGACATTTTCTGCGTGGGCTCAAATGTTGTCATTTTGACAGGCACACCATCAATGATAGACTCTGAAGTTTCTGTACAGGCAGAGAAAAATATTAAACACCCTGTTAGCATTAACAGTGTTTAGTTGCTGATTTACTTCTAACGCCTTGTCCAAGTTATTATTTAGTTACAACCAATGACTGTAGAAAACAGTCACTGGCTTTTCTACAGTCGCTGGTTTATGAAGCAATCACTTAAAATACCTACTACTTACAACATGATAGCTATTCTCATTTTGATTTTGTTTTTTTCCATTTTACAGTTTTCATTTGCAATAAAAAAAAAAAAAAAAAAACTGAAGTGGCTTTGTTTATCCGACGAACCCTTTTCCTTTCCATTGGACAGAGCCACAGTGTCTCGTGAGTGAATGATCTTGACAGTGAAGACTGCTTTCATGGCCGGTTCGTCAAAGCAAGGAAAGGTTTTCCTGGCGTACGTTGCCTGCATTTGTGAGGTAGCAACAACTCTGCAAAACGTTGGAAATAAACATTAATGCAAAACTTTCCTCAACAAACCACAAGCCTTCAAAATCTGACCAAGAGAAACAACATTAAACACATAGCACTTTGGCTTTATCAGTCTCCTTTGGTGTTTGCATGTGATCCACTAAAAATTAGACATAAAGTCATCGCATATTAAATAAATCAGAACATCAATAATATGGTCATTCATCCAGCTAGCAATCACAATTCACAAGTTACTATACTGTGTGAAGTACAGGAAGAAAGTGATATGTCTTCTTTTGACTGATTGGCCATATTGCATAAAGTAATGAAAACTGCTAATCTAATGAGAATGACAAATATGACCTTAATCTTGACCTGGAAATGTAGCTAGTGAGTAAAACCATGAGCAGAGAACAGGTTCAAAACATAAAGCTAACAGTGGTCTCCTGTCTGACAGCTCTATGATTGCAACCTCCTAACACTGACATGTTTGCTCTCCAAAAACACCAATATCTCACCAGCAGCATCTGACAGAACAGCAGTATTTGACAACCTGGAATAAGAACGTGCTGACAATTCTTACTTCTTTACGCCATCCTCAATATATTCGCTCCTGTAGAAGCCCTCCAGGTCATCCGCCAGCTCCCCGAGAAATTCTGTGTAAAGTGAATAAGATTCTCCCACGGATAATCTGCTGCCTAGCCGAATAACCAGAAACTCTGTCTTCCCCACCAGCCAAGACTTCAGTATAGTGGGCACTGGGGAGTCACCCTGGCTGCTCAGTTTAGCATGGTGCCCAGAGAAGGTAGTAAAGTTGAGTTTTCTGGAGTGGATAATGATGAGGTCTGTTTCTTTCACACATGTAAAAATTACTGTGGAATGTCCAGTGAAGATGTACAAGCCCTCTGCATTGGGCTTCAGTCGTGGCCACAGGGTCAAATTGTAAGAGACCGGGATCAGGGAATCTGGAAGTCTGTAGCGGTCCCAGGGTTCCTTTGGGGTGTCAGGGGTGGTGCTGGGTGCTGCTGTAGTGGTACTATCTGATGCTCCATCTCCTAGGTTACCTTGATTCTTGGACTTTTCCTTGTCGTAGGCAACAGAAAGAGCTATAATCGTAGCCAGTCCACAGATCGCGAGTACAAGCATCCCGAGGCCCACATTTTTACTTATGTAGTAGACTTTCCCCATGTCTGATCAGAAGGTTTATGCAGAAACGGAGGGATCTCAGTCTGTTTATGTCAGCACGGCAGACCTCCTCCTTCTCAGTTAATAGGTGAGCTATTTACATGGCACCTACCGAAAAAAGAGGAAAGAAACCTCAGTCATTTAATCTATAACTTGGTATCTCTATTTTTTTTATAAATTGTCAAGGATGCTTAACAAGCCATGTAGTCTCATAGTTACTGTTTTAAAGAATTATGTAACATCAATTTCTGTGATTCATTATAAAACCAGACTTTCAAAACTGGTCTCCAAACAGCACTTCACTTGTTTTTTTGTTCACTTGTGTGAACAAAAAAAAAAATCTGCAAAAAAAAGTTGTTACTTATAAATTTATAATTGCATTCCATAAAGGTGGCTCATAACGAGATGCATGGAAAATCAATAAAATTCATGGGGCTCATAAAACGTTCTCAGTAGTACTCCTTGAAAAACATGTATTATTATTCCTCATCCTGCAGGGAGGGGACTGAACACTGAAAAAAACCTAATGGATGAAGGTGTTACTTCTTCGCTTTGGTGTTAGGCGTAACGTAAATGGTCAATGGTAGTATAAAATAAAAAAAAATCATCTGAGAAATATTGGGGGCAAATATTGACATAAAGGCAGCAAGCTGACTAATGAAGCAATAAGCCAGAGCTCATCTTTTGAGTGCCTTTAGCTTTTCTGTGGGTAAATTCAAACTATTCTATTTTCTTAGTCTCTTCCACTTTCCCACACTATCAAAACATCAGTGCTATTCGATCACTGAGCTGAAGAAAACAGGGAGGAAAAGGGAGGAACGGTCTGCTGTAATTGATGGTTGGGGTAGTTTGGGTCAAAGTCAATTTCTCTGTCAGCCTCTGAAGATAAAAAATGAAGCCAATGTGCAAGTGGGGAAAAAACTGAAGTTCATTCGGGTATCACTTTAAGCCGATTAATTCAACTGGACCGTTTCGCTCTGTTTTTAATGCATTACCTGACTAATATCATCATTTGCTTTGAGTTAAAGACCGCCCAAGACATTTGTGCTTCATTTAGAATGAAATTCTAGTGTTTAACGAGTCCATAGTACTTATTAGAGTAATATCTGTTTATAAATGCAGCTTGCTAAATTTAGATGATAAATAACACCACTCTTTGATCCACACAAGGTAAGTTCTGGCTACTAAGTGGCCAAAAAGATAACAATACATTTTCAAAAAGCAAAACTAAGTCCTACACCAGTGGATAATATCACCGCGGCTATGTCCAGCTTTTATACTATGGTCAGAAAATAGAAAGCTGATCCAGTCAAGTACCAACCCTAAAAAAAAGCCCACAATTCCAACTTCAGTGTCTACCTGAATCCAGGTAGTACCTGATTGGGGTTCTCCTGTCCTTCCAAATTTCAGACAGTACCCAAAATTCACCCTTTTGTTTTTGTAACCAAAATTGCAGCCATGTAGGCCTTAAAGAGATATTTTAAATGAGTCACAGGTAATGAAAGAAGTTTTTGTTATTTTTAAAACTTTACCTACAGGCAACAAGAGATGTAGCTCCTGTATTCCTTCTTGTTAACTCCTGTTTGGTTAGCGAGCAGCAGCATGCGTCCAGCTTAGACTCTAAATTCTTTCCAATTTCACCAAAAGACGTTTCTGAAATCAAAAGTGTCATCCCAGTTCTCATTATTCTGTCTGATATGAAAAAGAACACTCCGTAACTGCTGTCCTGTTACTTTACATTCCAGCTATGTCTCTTCCTTGTCTCATCATTATCATAAAGCACTCTGCATGCAGACCCGTGCATCCTATCTCCCTACATTATTTGCATCACACGGTTCACTCTTCACTCTGAATTCTCTGTATTTTTAGTAGGCAGCGAGCAAGTTTTCCTGCACTACCTGCAAACTTACAGTCATTCAGCCTCTTGGTGATCAAGAACCCCTTTCCATGACTTGTTTTCAGCTTATGTCTTTTATCCTGTCTTTCAAGCCTATAATCACACAAACTCCTTCCCAGCACCACCTAAACTTTAGCTCAGGAAGTTGCAGCTCACTGTCAGCATTCTTGCTTTTTTTTTTTTTTTAAACCACAAATCCACAGAATCCCGTCTTATCGCCATGACCTTTTGTGACGTCTTTGCTAAAAAAGGATTTTTTTTTCTTTCCTAACCTCTATGAATATTATCATACGCTTCCAAAGACTGTAATCTTGCCTTATAGTCATCTAAATTCAAAAGGATTTTGGTAAATACAGTATGATTGTTCATTTTCTTTTTTAGAGGCAAAGAAACTGACACAATGCTCACGTGTGTATTGTAAACATGACATTAGGCCAGCAGCCAGTAAGCAAACAAGGAACTTCTTTTTTTTTTTTCACAGACAAGAGTCACAAAATGCTTTACAGAAAACAGTCTAAGACAATGCAAGGAGGACGGGAGAGAAAACAAAGGTAAAGAACAAAAAATGTATACAGTGCAAAAAGTGACATTTACCCATATATGAAGCAAAAATTGCACAATAAATAAAATAGGGTTAAAACAAGAGTCAAAATAATGTTACATAAAATCTCAACTAGCACAAAATGTGTTGCTCAAATGCTAAAGTAAGTAGATACATCGTCAGCTCTGGACAGGATCATGCCAAGTCCTCAACAGATCAGGCCAAGTGGCTTTAAAACATCCATTGCCCCATGTCCATATGTGGGTGGAGGGAGCAAACCTATAGGTAGGCCAAGCTTAGCACAAAGACAGGAAACACGGGGGTTCGAGTTTTTCTGCATTTTTAAGCTATTCATGAATGGCTGTGATTATTTAGTTCTTGTTTAATTGTTGTTTTGGGTTTTAGGTTGCTATGATTTCTCCTTGGTTTAGTTCTGGGTTTTTTTGTATAGCCTGTCATGTTTTAGGTTTGTGTATTCTTTTGTCAGGCTCATGTTGCTCAAGTCATGTCTCCTTGCTTCCGGTTTTATTTTGAAAGCGTCTTGTGTTCTTTGGTCATTGTATTTAATTTTACTTCCCAGTAGCCTCATTAGGTTCATGTGTATCAGCTGTGTCCTCATGTGTTTTCATTCCCCTAATCGCCCTTGTGTGTATTAAGTCTGTGTGTTTCTGTTCAGTTATTGACCGGTCGTCTGTTATTTCCACCATAGTCTCAGTGTGCCTCAGTGTGCCTCATGGTCTCAGTGTGTCTCAGTGTGTCATGTTTAACTCCTGGCACCAGCCAAATAAAGGCTCGCTCTTTACTCCTCTCTCCACATCTGCTCTTGGGTCCCGTTTTCAACCCATCGGCGTTCCCCGCCGTGACAGAAATAGTTTTATGTGGTACTTGCAGTATATTGAAGAATGCCTCAGGTATTTATTTGCGCTCCTATTTTATATTGGACTGTCTATTTTGGCTTTAAAACTTCCCATATATTTCCATGTAGTAAACTTTCCCACTACACTTTGTCATTAAGTCACTTCCATTCGTGACATTAATATTTACCAATAGGAGAGTGGACAGCCTTCACCTCTACACAGGTAGATATGCCATGACATCATAAAAATACTCTAATGATCCTGTTATCAATAATTTCTCAATATTTACAGCCAATTCTTTCCATGAAACACTTTGTATTCCCAGTTTTATAGAGTCTTGAGACACCAGTTCATAAATATAACAGGGAAACAGTTTTAAAAGAAAGTGAATCTAAGATTTTTTTTCTATTAACTCTGTCTGCTTCAACAGGTTTTGACTTCTGGGGAAATGAAAGAGAATAATGTAACAATAACACTCCCTACTATTTAGACATCACAACTGGCATTAGAAGTAATAATACATTGTTTACTACTTAAACAGTAAAGAGATATAGAAAGAGAACTGTTTTCTTTCAGAATCTTCTCACATCATTGGTATCTTCAGTGACACTGACTCTAGTTATATCTGCCGTTGAACAACAAACAGGATACAATCTGAAGTCAAAGCACTCTGTGTTACTTATGATTTGTACCAAACCAGAACGCTGACCATGTAGTTCTTTATTTTAAAACGAAAAGTCTGGTTTTTCCCTTCCCGTCTGACAGCATGTGCATGTGATTGCTCATCACAGTGTCCGGTAACACAATCATCATGATGTGTTGAATGTCTCATGACTTGGTCTGTGTTAAGAAAGCTTTTCATTCTCTATTTATCACAGAGTATTGTATATCCATAAAAGCAGTTGGATAAGAGTGTGGTGATTAGCGTTGTCACCTGGGTTTGAATCCACCAACCAGCTCGGGCCTTTTCTGTGGTGTTTTCATGACTTCCCTGTGCTTATACGCGTGAACTCTGGCTTCCTCCTGCAGTTCTCTATGCGTTAGAGCCTGGCGGTCAGTCCAGGCTGTACCCCAGCTTTTGGCCTGTGACAGCTAAGGTAGGCTGCAGCACACTGCAACGCTGGATTGGATACGTTTTTTTTAAAAAAAATCGATGGCTGAATGGATTTTTGTGTAAAGAAAACACCTCGTCTTTGAACCTATCATACCATTATAAAACAATGATAACAGGAAATTCTTCAGAAAAGGTTTATATTTTAAGCTGAATGTTAATATTTTTTTTCTATTTGAAGAAATACATCAGTGCTGTGTGTGAAAGCTTTATTTATGACTTGGACTTTGAGTTAAATTTGGTACCCATTACAGGATGACATACGAGCCAATTTTACCTGCTTACATTTTAGAACAGCTGACCTAGGCCATAATGACTAACTTTCCAATCAATTATAAAAGCCAGTAAGTGATTGAAAACGAGTCATTGTGTTGAGTGTGTATTAAACCATCATTATTTAAGATGCTATTCTTAATTTTGAGCTAATAAATTTTAGTCTGAACTTGTCACTCTCTCTGCTTGTGTTATTTTGTTTAGTTTAGTTTGGATGTGAAGTGTTAACAAACATCAGGTGTATCTCCCTCCAGTTAAACACAGAGCTGTGTCTTTGGTTTGTTCACACACATCTATCTACAATTAAGGATGACATAACTGATGGTTTATAATAACTCATGGCCCATTGTAATGATAGCTTGTAACACTTATTATAAGGTGAGTCCAAAGCTATGATAACATCAACATCATGATGATTCAGCTTCTTTAGGAGTGAGATGCTAAAACAATAAAATGCGACAGGGGAAGCAACAATAAACGCTCATCCCGCTTCCCTCATTCATAATTCACTTGTGGAATCAATTGATTTAAAAGATCAGTGGGTTTATCGAGTGTGCAAGGACCCACCGCAGTCAGTGGTATGTGAACTCAACAACCTACAGGTAGAGAACATGAGAAACATACACTGGAATGCAATACTGCTGGGCAGGACAGAGAGTTATTCTTCGAGCTGGCGTAGAAAGCATGCTCTCAAATGTCTGAGCTTTTCCCACGCAACAAAAATGAGATAAAAGCCAACTGTTTTTAAAATATTGACTTGTAATTGTACACTATACACAAAAAGGAATAGAAACTCAGGCAAGAACACACAGCAGCATGTAGAGAGATTATAATTTGTACGATGATTTTTTTTCGCAGAACAGTAATTACCACATAACAATAATGCGCTCTAATCATTATTGTCTGTATCAGAGCTGTTTTAATTCATTTGAGTGTTATTAACGGAATACCTTTTTAGTGGCAGCAAAATGAAGCAGTGCCTCTCAGGCACCAAAGAAAAGGTGCTGATGGAGAAACAGCAAGCCACAAAACCTGAATGCATCGATGGAAACAAAAAGAAGAATTCAAAAATATCACTGCGCCCCCATGCTGGGATTTACTACTGTGGCCTCGGAAGACATTAGCGTTGTGTTGAATAAACATGCAGTAACGGGTTTGGGTAGGTCATGGAAATTGAATGTTGGAGTGTTTTATCCAGAGTGTTTAGTCTACAAAGCTTGTTTGATCATTTACAGTCACTGGGAGGTGTTTGTGTGACATGTGGACTGTTGTGGAGCTGTGAGTACATCAGCACCTTGCTGTTATAAAATTTGATATGGCAGAGGTGAATTTTCCGAGAAAAAGAAACTTGTATGGTAGCAACTTCTCAATCCTGACATAAGCCGGGCGATTGTGGCTCAAAGAGTTGGCAGTTCGTCTTGTAATCGGAAGGTTGCCGGTTCAAGCCACAGTCTCGGACACTTCACCCGCTGCCTACTGGTGGTGGTCAGAGGGCCCGGTGGCGCCAGTGTCCGGCAGCCTCGCCTCTGTCAGTGTGCCCCAGGGCAGCTGTGGCTACATCACCAGTGTGTGTGAATGGGTGGATGACTGTAATTTAAAGCGCTTTGGGGTCCTCAGGGACTGGTAAAAGCGCTATATAAATGCAGGCCATTTACCATAAGCGTGATCTTTTTGACTGCAATCGGGACCTTAATTTATGATGTTTAATAAGACTTAAAACCATAGATTGAAGTCATAAAAACACATATTTGTATAGACTTTTGTATAGTTGACCTGATTTATTTTAGCAAACAGAGGAGTTGCCCCCTGCAGGATTATAGAAAGAATACAGATACATTTTTATGTATAAAGCATCTAAATCGTACCATGTGTTACATTTGACTGAAAAGCTTTATAACATACAAGGCTGGGTTTGTTTGTTGGTGCTAACTTATAAACAATGTTGGATAGAAAGATCATTTTCATACAGGTTAACAGGTTATAACAGCTATTCTTTCCCATTTCAGCAGTGAAAGTGAAAAAAAATGTCTGTGAAAGCAATCAGAGAATGGATATTAATCATCAGTCTTTCAAATAAATGTCCTTACAATTACTTCAGACTGAGTCAATAAAAAATATAGTCCAAAGAAATCACGAGCACGTTCCTCTCTGCCAACAGAGAGCAAGAGTGGGAATGTTTATCTTGGGGAAGGCGAAGTCACATATTTTCATGGAGTAGTAAAATGACAATGTGACAAGGTGCATTTCATGGTGTGATTTTAAAACGCCTCCTGCTTCAATTCTCCGCAAGCGCTGTCTATTGTTATTGTAGAGCCACAGAAGAACGTCTTATTTCCATCATGTGATTAACTGGAAGATTGAAATGCAGAACAGCGTAATTTCGTTTTTGCGTGTGTCATCCGTGTCCTATCACACTTAGACCTTCAGCTGTTTTAACCAGATCTACCTTTGTCCATCAATAAATTTTGACTTACCTCAGACTTATAGAGGTAAAAAACCTTTTGGCGCGCATGCAATCATTCCACCTGTTCATGACCCTGTGACCCACACTATCAACTCTGTGTTTACTTACTTCCACACTGAACAGATAAGCTACAGATAGCTTATGGGGGCTGCAGAGTTTACATCCAGAACAGCCCATGCTGAATCTTAACAGACGACTAATAAATTCACATCACAACCACAAAGCCAAACACAGATTTATCTCACAGCTTATTTACTAAAGTATTTACTCTGTACTCACTGCAAACAAAGAGTTGTCGTTGCATACTTTACAAGAGAGAGCAGCATGACTCGAAGTATCATGGATTTTCTTAAACAGCACCATAAGATTGTATTTCACAGCGGAAAGTCTGCCTGTGATCCATTCAAGGACCATTTGTGAACAATTACACCATCTTCTTGCTGCACAGAAACTCTGGGAAAAAAGCAGTGCAACAATTTACCACGTGGCTGTAAAACTTGCACAAAGACAACTACTGTTAGTTTTCTTAGGTGAAAGAAAAAGCTTGGCTGAACAAGACTGATCTCTTTAGACAGAAAACAGTACCTACCAAACCCTGTGTAGCTGCATGCCCAGTGTTCGCCTTGAATTAAGTCCGCACAAGACGTTAAAGTTGAGCTGGAATGATCCCAGGCTTAAAGACTTGCAGTCGCCATCTCGGAGAGCGGAGGTAGGAGGTGGCGAGAGCTATGACAGGTTTTCCTTGAGATGTAGGGAGGGAACAACCTCCTCTATCCCCCAAAATCCCTAAATTAGTGGGAACAGGGAACTGAAAGAATGCGGCTGTATCAACAACGCTGCATTGTGGTCGAGCAGAAAGCTACGATCCTCAGAGGTACAGCGTGTCCTGATCATTCTGATGAAGGGTTCATATGACACAGATAAACCGCAGCCCCAGTGCCTCATCGTACCTGCTGATACGCAAGAAAAACTCAAGATTTGTTATGTGCAAACCGAATAAAGCACAGCCACAGGGATTTCGATTTTCATTCATTTAATTTATCTTGGCAAGAAATGTCTTTGACACCAGGACCCATTTCCTTCCTTAAAAGGATTTTATGATAAAGTCCTAATTCGATCATACCTGACCACTAAACACAGCCAAAGACACACTAATATACTTTATACAAACATTGAATTGATCCAAAAATGGTATTAGTCATTGCACTCTGTCTCTCCTTACAGATGTTGGCAAGATCTTAGAGTAGCACATTAAAAATTGGGGCATAACCAAACAGCATTTGCAAGTTCTGCACCCTGGAGACTGACACCATTAGTCACAAATCGCAAAGACAACAGGGGGAAAATATATAAAGAAGATGGAAAATGAACACAGTGGCAAGAACCAAATCAGCTGTCGCCAGAAACAGAAGCCTAAGATCATATTTCAGTGAACTGAATGTAGCCCAAGAACTCAATCCAGAAAGGAGGGAATGCTTTGAAAACTGAGATTTGGGAGAGCTGTGTAGAAAAATACACACTCGGCTAAGACAGCATTCGTTTATCCTTTAAAAAATCAGGTGGCCCCAAAAAAACAAAACAAAAAACAAAACACAAACAATAGTACATGTAATAACAGCGCACTTAATGCTTTTTAGAATTAAACTTTACACCATTGTGCAAATCCTACAAATAATCGGTAACATGGATACAACAGACAACAAATATCACTTACAGTTTACCTCCCATACATACAGGAATGAAGGTGAGAGTAAACTGATGTGGTTTTATGGTACATTTATTAAAAAATAAAGAAAACAGTGTTCTCAGTTTTGACCAGAGAGCTGGGTGGAGAAGGACTATATCAGTAGTGCCCCAGCCCTGCAGAGCTCAGCGGGAAAGCTGTTCAGAATGGGGAGAGGCTCGGCACTTTGATATTGATGTCTCCGATGTTGATGTTGCGGGGAATCTCGGGCAGGTTCATGTTCTTCACGGCAGAGACAGCACGAGCTGGAGCCGCTGACAGACCTCCCTGCCCAGAGAAAGACGGCACAGAAAACACCTTTAAAGCTTTCGTGTATGAAAACATCACGCGACCGCTTCTCTTTAATAATGCTGTAATGGCGCAAGTCTAAGCATCTATGAGGGAAAATCATGTATTATGTAATCATTAACTTCATTCATTCAGACTGACACTGTGTTCATGCTTTGATTCCCATAATTTTATCTACATGTACAATGACAATAAAGGGCTATTCTATTCTGTCCTTAACTATTCTGATTCAACTGTAAAATCCACAGATTCTGCAATGAAACTCCAGTCAGGTCTGAAGAACCCGACCATTTCAAAGTTTAACCGAACTGCTATGGTCATGTTTTGTCTCGGTGAGATGATTTGTTCACTCCCCCAAGAAAATACAAATGGATGCAAGTGTCCGATGTAAAACCTCCCTTCATTTACAGTAGTTTTATTTGTGGTGCACTTTTGCATGAAGCATTTTTAAAGTTAGGTGATCTTAATCTGAAAAGCTAATCTTAACACAGTCGTAGTCTTACCTTGTAAAGGAGTTATGTGTCTGTCTGCTTGTACATGCCCGTGACATCTGGTACAGCTGTATAGGATTTTAGCCAGCTGGTAGTGGGCTGTTACGCAATGTCATGACATCATAATACAGCGGGGAAAATAAGTATTTGACACATCAGCATTTTTATCAGTAAGGGGATTTCTACGTGGGCTATTGACACAAAATTTCCACCAGATGTTGCCATCAAGCCAAATATTGAATTCATACAAAGAAATCAGAACATTAAAGTATACAAGTTGAGTTATAATAAATAAAGTGAAATGACACAGGGAATAAGTATTGAACACTCTTTATTTAATACTTCGTAGAAAAGCCTTTGTTGGTGATTACAGCTTCTAGACGCCTCCTGTATGGAGAGACCAGTCGTCTGCATTGCTCAGGAGTGATTCTGGCCCATTCTTCCACACAAACGGTCTTTAAATCGTGAAGGTTCCTTGGGCCTCTTTTATGAACTTTGATCTTCAGTACTCTCCATAGATTTTCTATGGGATTTAGGTCAGGTGATTGACTGGGCCATTCAAGCAACTTGATTTTCTTTCTTTGAAACCACTTCATTGTTTCCTTGGCCTTGTGTTTGGGATCATTGTCTTGCTGAAATGTCCACCCTCTCGTCATTTTCAGCTTCCTGGTAGATGGCAGCAGATTTTTATCCAGAATGTCCCGGTACATCTCTCCATTCATCCTGCCTTCAATAATATGAAGTCTGCCAGTACCCCTGCTGAAAAGCAGCCCCAAACCATGATGCTTCCACCCCCAAACTTAACTGTTGGTATGGTGTTCTTGGGGTGGTGGGCAGTGCCATTTCTTCTCCAAACATGGTGTGTAGAATGACAGCCAAAAAGTTCAATTTTGCTTTCATCTGACCATACTATAGTCTCCCAGTAATCCACAGGCTTCTCCAAATGCTGTTTCGCAAACTTTAACCGAGCCTCAACATGCTTTTTGTTCATCAATGGAGTCTTGCGTGGTGAGCGTGCATGGATGCCATGGCGGTTCAGTGCATTGCTTATGGTTTTCTTTGAAACAACAGTACCTGCTGATGCAAGGTCTTCCTGAAGTTCTGCCCGAGTGGTTCTTGGCTCTTGGAGAACTCTCCTGATTATTCTTTGGACTCCTCGGAAAGGGATCTTACGTGGAGCACCTGATCGTGGCCGGTTTATGGTGAACTGATGCTCTTTCCATTTCCGGATAATGGCCCCCACAGTGCTCACAGGAACATTCAGCATACTGGAAATGCGCCTATAACCATTCCCATCAGAATGCTTTTCAACGATAAGGTTA
>VUQR01011557.1:2923-27690 GCA_015108515.1 Hemichromis elongatus
AAAACACCACCCCCCCCCCCCCCCCCCCCCCCCTTTTCTTCTTCACCCCACAGGTGAAGCGTTCCCGTAGCAAAGGAGGGCTGGCAGGTCCTGATGGAACAAAGTCTGTATTTGGTCAGATGTGTGCCAAAATGAGCTCTTTTAGCCCCGACAGCCTGCTGCTTCCTCATCGTGTGTGGAAGGTCAAATTTGTTGGTACGTGTCTATGCTATGACGCCCACGCCTCCCTTTAAACTGTGAACTGTCAGAAATCTTTCCTTACACTGCACCTATTTTCTCAGGGGAGTCTGTGGATGACTGCGGTGGAGGCTACAGCGAGTCCATCGCTGAAATGTGCGAGGAGCTGCAGAACGCACTGACTCCTCTGCTCATTGTCACCCCAAACGGCCGCGACGAGTCGGGTGCCAACAGGGACTGCTTCCTGCTAAACCCTGCAGCCAAGTCCCCTCTTCACATGAGCATGTTCCGCTTCCTAGGTATAATCCAGCTAATCTCCCAGTCTGGACTGGGGTGTTAATCCCAGATAAATAAACTCTGAAAATATGCTTTTAGTATAAAAAGTGCAAATATTTCATCTGCATTTTCACTGATAAAGCACCTGGCCTGTTTTATTTAGTACATATAATTCTTATTGTTGGTTCACGCGTCCTTGCACAGCTCGGTGTTCATGTTTGATCTGTGGGTAATGTGCTTTACCTTGCTGCGTCTGCAGGAGTGCTCCTAGGGATTGCAATCCGGACTGGAAGCCCTCTTAGCCTGAATTTGGCAGAGCCTGTTTGGAAACAGCTGGCAGGCATGAACCTGACCATCGCTGACCTCAGTGAGGTACGTGCACAGCCCCATCACAGGGGTGTTTGTTTTCATTTTTGCTTTAACTTATTATAAAATAAATAATGCACCTTGTGAGTGTTGTTTAAAAAACACACACACACCATTAGGAGTTGGACTGGTTCCCTCTGCTGTCGCTGTCTTTCCTTTTAAACAAACCACAACCAAAAGAGGATGTTGCTTCCGTTCTGCTCTGTATCTGTCTGGAGCTGGAATGATGGATAATGCAAAATATAGAGCAGCTGGGCAAAAAGTCTCACTGTCTAAGGAGGCAAAAGGAGTGTAGCGGGTTTCCGCATAACCAGTGGTTTTAAAAAAGTAAATAAATTATGCAGGACAAGTTCATTGACCATTTTCAGTTCTGACTTCGCAGCAGATGGCCCCGCCCCTCCCTAAGCCTGGTTCTGCTGGAGGTATCTTCCTGTTAAAAGGGAGTTTTTCCTTCCCACTGTCTCCAAAGGGATTTCTCATAGGGGGTCATATGATTCTTGGGTTTTTCACTGTATATATTATTGTAGGGTCTACCTTACAATGTGTTGTAAGTTGTTGTGATTTGGCGCTGTATAAATAAAATTAAATTGAACTTTACCCGTGAAACGAACTGGCTGCCCTCCCTAACAAACATTTTTTTTTCCTGATGTCAGAGGTTAGTGAAGTAAAGGACTCATGCGGACTATAAAGCACATTACAGATCATATTTGTGTTGTATAGATATCAAGTGTTGTGGGATTTGGATCAAACAGCTTCTCAACAAAAAGGCCTAAAAATGAAGAAGCTCTTGAATTTTGAACATTGAGTTACTAATTCTTTTACAGATGTAATTATTAACAGAACATGTAAATTTCACCCAACATTAGAGCAAGAAGTGGAACAAAAAGTGTACGTCAAAGGAAGCGACAAAAGGGGGAAACATGAAATTAAAGAAATCAAAAGCAAAATCAGAGTGAACTTGAAGTTAGGGCCCGTGCGATATGCCCAAAATCTCATATCCTGATATAAGACATCCATCGCCCCAACAACAATATATATAAAAATATATAAAAAACTCATTTTAAATTTTCCACTTGCGTGAAATGTTTTTAGCTGGGCGTCACGTACCTCGAGTCCAGTGTTACAGAAGTTGAAATGGCCGCAAATTATCTTTGTATTTATTAAACGGCGTGCTGCAGGGAAAAGCCTGTTCTAAGTTTTATTTTTTAGCACCTGACGACTCTTTCACTTCTCATCCATAAACACTCTGCATACTATTTCACGTGATTCTGTTTATTTTAAAAAATCTCAACAGGATCTTCTACTTTTTTGTGAAAGGTTTATGTGGAAAGTAAACAAGGGGACGGGGAAGCCACGGGATTGTTTTACCATCGTTGTTGCTAACGACAACGCATAAAAACAGTTGCTTGTCCGTCCATAGTGTGGTTATATTCAATATAAGGGAGAGAGCGAGGACTTTAAGAAATTATACAGTGAACAACAAAACGCTAGCGAAATATGAAACATTTTTATATCGATATATATCGTTATATCGAACAGCCCTACTTGAAGTGATCATTCACTCAGAGCGGAGAGCTTGGACACTCGGGAGCATTTAAAAGGATAATTTTGCCGTTTCATTTTTGGGGGTATTCGGCACATCACATAAAATGTTGGTGAATATTTAAAATGGAAAACAGTCAAGTTTTCACTAGTTGCAGCATGCCAGCTCTGATGCATCAGCATTAGCATCAGCATTTAGCATCAGCTGCGTGCTCCAGACCTCTCTCTGTTTTTGTGTCTTTGTTCCTGATTTACAAATGATTGTAAAAGGAATGAACGACTTTTAAACTCTGACATGAGGCAGCAAAATCATTGCTAAGTCTAAGCCACATCTGTTCTCACACAAGGCCCATTTAAAACGTATTATAGCATCATATTGTCCACACTTTTCAAGCTCTGTACCCACAAAACACTCCGACAGAAGCTCAGAACTAAACTTCTCCTCGTTCCTGCAGCTGAAAAGGTGAAAGACTGAAAATGTTGTATAATATCTAACATAAGAAACCACATGACGTGCATTATAACGTGGAGGAGAAAGCCACTGGTATACATTCCTCCTCAGATTAAAACCTAAGCCCCTCTGCTGTTCTGCAGTGGTTCTCTAGACATTTCTAGAAACTCACACTGTGCCTCTCCTCAGAAAGGTTAGAATCTATACTTGCTAAAGTGAAGAAGGTCGCGAGGCATAACCTCAGCTTTTGTCTCAGAAATGGTGTGAGTCGACTCCTGACCTCAAACTCTGATCATGAGCTCCTGAGCCGTCTTTGGGGAACAGTGGAGTGGAAAAAAGGCCCTTTTACCTCACAAAGCTGCCCTTGTTTTGTGGTTTTGCCCCTGAGATATTTGAAAGGTTAGCTTGGAAATGAATTTAGCACAAGACTCCAAAAAATGGATCACTCCAGCGCTCACGGGAACTGTGTTGTGTGTGCACATGCTCATGCCCACACACACACACACGCGCGGATAAATGTTGCATAAAGTTCCACTAAGTTGTACGTTTATTACTCATAGTGTAGTTTAAATGACCAGCAGTGATTTGCTTTGGGGGTTTTTTCTAGGTTGATAAGGATTTTATTCCCGGCTTGATGTACATTCGGGACAATGAGGCTACACCTGAGGAGTTCGAGGCCTTGACCCTGCCCTTTACCGTGCCCAATGCCAGCGGCCAAGACATCCAGCTCAGCTCCAAGTACTCCCACATCACCCTGGAGAACCGTGCAGAATATGTCCGCCTGGCCATCAACTACAGGTGAGAGAACGTGCTCACTGCATACAAATAATCTACTTTCACAAATGAGCTCTGGACAGTTTTTGGAGCATCAGGTTAGAAAATCTCCCACAGCTCTCCTCTCTCACATTAAGCCCACAGCAGGAAGTTGTCTGCTTCAAACTTGTTCATACTGCATGAAATACTCGGTGTGGTTTAGGTGATGGAGGTTTCTGGATTGAGTGAATCATGACGCCCACTCGCTGAGTTAGTCTGCACCAAAATATGAACTGATGCCTTGGGTAGCTGGCAGGTTAAAGGTCGCCTCTCATCATTCTGGGGCCTATAAATGCTCAGGTCTGCAGTGCATTGGTGAAAACAGCTTTACCTTTGCGGTTGTTTGAGTTTTCTTTTGTCTCCCTGCAGACTCCATGAGTTTGACGAGCAGGTGTCTGCGGTGCGGGAGGGAATGGCTCGAGTGGTCCCCGTTCCCCTGCTGTCACTTTTCACTGGCTACGAGCTGGAAACGATGGTGAGGGAGAGCAGCTCTAGGCTGTGAATTTTCCTCTGTCCCCCTGGTTGTGTGCAGATTTTATAACATGTTTGTTTCTTCGCAGGTGTGCGGAAGCCCGGACATCCCTCTTCACCTGCTGAAGTCAGTGGCCACGTATAAAGGGGTGGAACCGACGGCACCTCTCATCCAGTGGTTCTGGGACGTGATGGAGTCCTTCTCAAACACAGAAAGGTCTCTCTTTCTGAGGTTCGTCTGGGGCCGCACACGTCTGCCGCGCACCATCGCTGATTTCCGGGGAAGAGACTTTGTGGTGCAGGTGAGAAACCTGAAAACTGTCCCCTGATTCTTTTCAAGCTCCTCGTGGGTGAAATAACTGACTCCGCGTCACCGACTACCTGCACAAATGGTGTACAGTGAACTCTGCTGAAGACAAGTGTGCTGGTCAGCATGCTTCTGCGGTACTGTTACAGTAAACTCATGTGTAACCCTGACATGTAGCCAGGCTCAAACTAATCTGACACGTGTGCATGTGCAAAGGTAAACATTTTTGTTTAGCCTCATCCTTGAAATTGTTCCACATTTGGACCGTTTTCTATTTTCCTACTTTTTCTCTTCTTTAATCGACTAAAAAATTAGCAGGAACATCTCTCGCCCTGATTCAAATACATTTTTGTGATTAAAAATAAAGCTTCAATGCTAGTTAGCTAGTTTAGTGCTTTGAATATAAACCTGATCTTCTGCGTTTGTCTTCAGGTGCTGGATAAGTACAACCCCCCTGACCACTTCCTGCCAGAGTCCTACACGTGTTTCTTCCTGCTTAAGCTGCCCAGGTACTCGTGTAAACAGGTCCTGGAAGAGAAGCTGAAGTACGCCATTCACTTCTGCAAGTCCATTGACACAGACGATTACGCCCGTATCGCCCTGTCCGGCGAGCCCGCGGCCGACGACAGCAGCGAGGACTCCGACAACGAGGACGCCGACTCGTTCGCGTCTGACTCCACCCAGGACTACTTAACGGGACACTGAAGAGCTGCAGAGAGACTGCACTAGTCCCGTGTGGCGATGCACACGTACATAGAAACACTGCAAAGACACAAACGTCTGTGTGTGTGTGTGGGGGTCGCGGGGGTGTGCAATGAGCTTTAAAAGCGTTATAAGCTAAAGAGTGGAACAAACACGGCCTCACTCTGGGTTAGTTTCTGATTGTTGTTACAGAATTATGTGTATTATTCCAGCTCAACTTAAAAAAAACAGGCTCCAGCCTAGCACTGTGGTAGATCCCCTCTGGTTTGTGTGAGTTTCCTCTCCGTAGGGTGTATATAGAAGTTCATGTGCGAAAAACAGTAGTGTTTTTGTTTCTTGGTAATGTTTCTTTATAATAAATGGAAAAAAACGTTTTTAACTTAAAGTCAGTGTTTCTCACACGGCTCAGTCCGAGCCCAATGAAGGGTCATTTTAAGATTCCTGTACTCCCTCAATCGTGTCCGTGCACCATCTCCTTAACAAATGTACATAATGCGACTGTGCCATGTATTCACAGGTCTCATTCCTGCTTAATAAATGTAATCTGATTAATCCGATGTTTTCTGTGTGAAACACAAATCACTACAAGCTCACATCGAAATGACATTCAGTTCTCTGAGTTTTATTTCTGTCAGACATCATTTTGCAGATTAAAGTTATTGCATAAATCTCATGTTTGGTAAGAGTTAAAGGCTGCCCTCATAGGCCGCTCTATCCTTTTGTTTTTGCGTTGTCCTCTTTCTTACAAGAGACGGCTCTACCAAGAAGCTGATCAGATTTTCTCTTTGACTTCTTTTAGAATCCGTTTTAATATGCGGCACAAACATCCCAGCTTGATGGCGGCGAAGTGTTAAAGAAGTCTCCCATGAATGATTACTTGGGGGCGGGGCACGCCTCTTTCATGTCCTGGGAAAAAGGCGATCGGACGAGATCAGACTCAACGACGCATTCTTTATGGTGTCTTTAGCTCCAGTAACTGCTCTGAAATGTCTTTAGCTTCAACTTTCACCTTGCATAATCATGCAGAGTTAAGTGGAGTCACGAGAGGTAAAAAAAAAAAAAAAAAATGGCCTCCGTTTTATGAAGCCCTGGCTTAGAAATCATTAGCATTCTTTGTAGACTTAGTCCTTTTTTTCACCAAGTACAGTTGCTGGGAGTCAGGTGCTTTTCACTACAGTCCAGGCTTTAGGCAGAGAGGGACGGCGGCTGAGCCCTTCATCTCCAGCTGTGTCTTATATTGTCTGTAACATCAGTGGAGGTTAATATTTCCCCCTAAATAACCTTTATTCAAGCGGATTACTTTTCTGGAAATGCCATATTTCTACTATAGCGCTTTAGTTGCAATGTGTTTTTGTTTTTAAGTTTTGGTTATTTCAGATTAGATTGCTGCGTCAATTGTAAAAAAAAAAAAGAAGTGTCCTGTCAGGCAAAAGTGGCAAACTTGTTTAATATTATACAAGAATAAACGCAATTTCAAGTCTTTGCAAGGGATTATTAGGATTGGAATCAGAAGTGTGATCCATGGGAGTAGCAGAGGGGTGACCTGGGGTGACACCAGCCCCCTCTGTTATCGTTTCAGTGCAACAATGTAAAAAGTATGGGATGAAGAAAGGGGTCCTGTATGAAAAAACAAAACTGTACTGTCCTCTGTGCATCATTGCAAGGATGCAGTATTACATCATGCTGCTCAGGAGAAAGTGGGTCACCTACCAGTTGGAAGGTTGGTGGTTCGATCCCCGAATGACTTGGGCAGATTACTGAAATGAAAGTTCATCTTTTGGAGTGTGAGTGAGTGTTGAACATGTGCTTCAGTACTGAAAATACTGCTTGTATGGCTCTGTGAATGAGGCTTGTAGTAGAAAGAACTCTGAGTGCTCAGAGCAGAAAAGCGTACAAGTCCACTATGATGATGCATGATAAAATCGTATCCACTGAAAAGTAACATGTGTAATGTGTTTTGTAGTTCCTCTTGTGCCAGCTTACCTTAAAAACAAACTAGGAATGCCAAAAGTGGGCTTCAACCCAGTAACTGGTCCCACCTAACTGGTTACAGTGGTCCCTGAGTGTCTGTGAATTTTGTAAATTCCAGAACATGTAGTGTAATATTTAAGGTGCGGCCTGTGAATGACATCACTTCTGATGAACCGTTTCAACCGAAAAACTTAAGGCTGCAAAAAGGTCTTCTAAAAATAGTTATGTCCATCTTTGGATACAGTCTTTAATCTGTTATTAGGGCATTACAATTAAGAACAGCCATTTAGGTTTCAGCAAGAAGAAATATGGTTCCCGTGGTCGTGTGAGACCATGTGCTGCGTTCCGCAAATCATCACGCTAAGCAGTTTAATGTTAATTCTATAATACCAAAACATAACGTAAGTTATCTCATGGGACTTTACACAGTAAGGTCAAGACCTCCATAATACTATGGGAAACCCAGCATGTCACATTTAGAGGCAACAATGTAGGTAAGAAGAACTCCCTTTTAACAGGAAGAAACCTGCACTGAGATGAAACTAAATTACTGAATGCAATAGTGTTATATAAACATACAGGGAGTGGAAAAAATAGATGCAGAGGAACTACAAAATGAATAAAAAATAAAAAATTTGAAACCTGATCTTAAGAGTGGAGAGGATATCTTTCTCGTGCATGGGGAGCAGGTTCCACAGGAGAGGTCTGAAAGTTATTGGATCATGTGGACTGAGGGATGATGCTTGGGGTGAGCAGGCGGCCCTGTGGGTCAGCCATTGCATGTGACTGCATGTGGGTGGGAGGGTGACAAAGATTTTTATCATCCGTAACCCTGTTTTTACTCATCACTGTAAATCAACATTGTAAGTGGCTGAGGGCCGTTTCTGTGCCGTAGTGTTCGTTACGGTAACACGTTTCTGTATTTAAACACACAAAACCGCCAAATTTTACTCCTGGCAATGTATTTTTCATACACGTTGGAGCAGTGTGAAATGCTTTGTGTGTGAGTGACACATGAGAAACTGGTAAAAAAAACAAAAAACAAAAAAACCCATTAAAGCAGTCAAACGTGCTGAATATAAACCTATGACTTGGCCTCTTCAGCTGAACAGAGCAGATCAGTGCAGTCTAACGTACGTCTTCTTAGTGGTTGAAGTCATGTGGATCAGTGAACTCGAAAAAATTCCTGGAAAGGCGACACATGTAAGGGTGTTGGAATGGGGAGTGACATTAAAACTGAATGCTGGTCATACAACTGCATTTTTGTGTCACATGAAAGAACAGAATGAAATGATCTGCAAAAAAATGTATCACCCAAAGACAAAGTCCCAAATGTTAAACTGAGAAATGTGACCGATCTTTGAAGAACAAATGCTCATTTTGAATTGAATGCCATGTTTTCCGCCGTGCTGCATCGTTTTAACACATTTTGGCTGTCAACGAGAATCTTACTGGTTTCCTCGGTTCCCACATATCTTCCTTTTATTCCTTGGTTTCATTAAGCTTTAAATGTTTCTGATTCTGTCATTACAGAGCTATGTGCATAGAGCAGACCAGACTTTACCCCCCACCTCAAAAAGACACCGAGTTGCATAAAAAAAGGTTGAGGTCTGCAAACTATTTGCAGCCCCTCAGTTCACCCAGGCTTTTCTCCCTTTGAGAAATGGTCTTCTGATTATGAGGCTGGTCACCTTTTCAGAGGTTTCCGATATTGAACTCATCCATAGCTAAGAGTCCAAAAAAAACTGGGATAAACGGAGTATTTCGAGCTGGGATTATTGTACATACACTGACCTCATTAGATTAGATTGGTCATGTTTATTATGAAGCTCCACCTGTAAAACAGGAAATGCGTGACAGGTAGAAGACTAACTGCTGCAGATCAGAACAACTTCTAAATGCTCCCATCAGGGTAAAAGTGAACTTTGACCCTTAGATATTTCACTTCAGCATCATCTGACTCCTCAGCAGAGTGCTGACAATCAGATGGTTCCTTAACATTTGCCTGCACAGTTTTTACTCTTCTTGTATTTTATAGATCAAGAGGATCATGTGCCACCAACTCGGAAACCGTCTCTGGCTCAGCAGACGGCTAACCAAGCATTCAGATCAAGGCACTGAGTGAACAGACAGATTTATCCCAGTTGAACATTTCTGAACGCCTGGTGCTCAGACAGGCTCACAGACATGAGTGTGTAACTAAAACTAGACATTGCTGCCAGAGTTCATTCACGTCAACTTTGTGTGAGCCTGCATCACATGACTCTGTTGTCATGACCAGTCAGCATCCAGCACTCAGTCCTGAAGAGATGAACACAAAGCAGCGAAAACCTCCTTTACTGTGATGCTGCGGTGCGGCAGTTAAACCTCCGTCAGGCTCCCAGTTTACTCCCCTTTCTGTCGTTCATGTGATTTCTCTGTTCTCACTACGACGTCTCACATCAGCCCACAAGACCAGAGCACAGCCGCCCCCCCGGGACATCTTCTTTGTTGAGCTTTATTCTCACAGGCAGCCCCGAGTCCAGACCAGGTGACTCAGATTTCTCAATGGAAGACGTTGTCTTCAGAGACTTCTGAGAATGAACTCTTAAGATCGTTTTTGGATAGGGGACTTATTAGAAATATATTTGTATCTCTGTTTGCATTCAGTTCACTGAACAGATCATTTTTATAGGCTGGAGGTTTTAGCGGTGGGAGTTTCTAATTACTTAGGTCCTGTTAGTTTGGTTCACTAGCTTTTACTCATGGATGGCAGGATGTTAAAATACTAATCTGCTCAGCTGTGTTGGGTCAAATGCAAATGTATTAAGAGATTAAATTAAAGATACAGTCCCTGGTTTTGTTGAAGCATCCTGCAAATCCTTAAATTTTAAAGCGTCTCAGTTGTTTTTAAAGTTAAATTTTCTTTATTTAAATAAAGAGAAAAATATGGAAGAAAAAGAAGGCCACAAAACAAAGAGATGAAATGGAAAAAATAGTTTTTAAATTAAATGCCCCCTGCTGACCTTAGCTGCTGTTTTGTAACATGAATTAAAAAAAAATGCTTGAAATCCATCAACAGTTTTATTGAGAATTTTTTTCTCTCTCTTTTGTTTTTTGAACTTCAGAGTTTTCATTTAAATCGAATAAAGTTCATGAACACTTTCACAAATATTAAAACCCCTGACTTCTAACCAAAGGAATGCGAGTAACCTTTCGTGTCAGCAAACATTTTCTATGATATTCAATTAATCACTTTTTCTTCCTCCACTTTCACAGACAGTTCAAATAATTGTCTCCTTTTTAAATAAAGAAGCTTTTTTCTCTCATTTTTTTTTTTTGTCATAAACATCCACCAGAGAAGGTGCAGTGCCACAATATTTGAGAACGATGGCAGATTTTTTTTTCCTTTGGGTGATGAGATGTAAATAACGTTAACAAAGAACGTGCTGTTTTTGAAACTAGAGGGTTTTTTCTTTTACTGAATCCTGTCTGTTCCTGACCTCGCTGACCCCTCCTCACCTTAAATCTGTCGTTTTGAGGCTCCTTGCTGTGACGAGTTAGACTCATTGTTCTCCACATGACAGCCCCCCCCCTCCCCCAAAAGAGACAAATTGCAAATATTCTTATAATTTATCACACAGCTACAAAAATAACATTGACATTAAAACATCTATATGAAGATTTCTAATGCACATCAGTGCATGGCTGAAACAGTTTAGGGCAAAAAACTGTTATAGAATAATAAAGTTGCTTTCAGGGTGGATGTGGAGCAGGGGGGTGGGGGCGGTTTGGTTGTGAGAAAAAAAAAAAGTGGAGTAAGAGCGACTGAATGGGAAAGCTTTCTGTTAAGAACCTGCACCCTCCACCCTCCTCAGTGCCTCAGGAACATCTCCCTCCTTTCTGGGGAGAGCACTGGAGAGGACAGGAAACACCTCAGCCTCGCTCGCCTTCCATCACTGTGCTCAAATAACATTGAAAAGATTGAGACCCAGCAGATGTGATACCATCACTCCTTACCTTTTGTTGGATTATCAGTTTGAATGAGTTCCGCTTTTTTTGCTCAACATCAGCATCAACTGAGCGCTGTCATCATTGTCATCATTCTGTTCATCTTCATCCTCATCCTCATCTAAGTGCTCTGTCTTCATTCACCACGGTGAGTTTGACATGTTTCACCTTTTTCCTGACAAAATAAAAGCTTGAATTTAAAGCCTGAATGTGCCTCAGTTACAGTACACTGTTGGCCTTTGTTTCAGGGCTTTAAGCCTCATGCCCTAATTCTACTCTATAAGTAGTGCTGTAGCTTTGTAAAAATCCCCTCAGTCATTCCACTGATTTCTAAATGATGTCTGCTGAATGGATGAAAAATACTCTTTTATATGTCACTGTTTAGACATTACCTAATAATGACAGTTGAAAGAAACCACAAGTTACAAACATCCGAGTCAGAGAACCGTGCTGCTACGGCTTCCTGTCCTGCTGAATTTCTAATTGCTGTGAACGAGGGTGGAGAATTTAAGAAAGCAGTTTGTGTTTGCTTTTACATGCAGCCTGCAGGCAAGATGTCACACAGAAGTCTCTTTCTCCTCTCTAAGGCACATCACAAGCATGGGACAAGCAGAACAAATGCAATATGAGGCGTAATTTGTAAAAAATGCATTTAAATGATAAGTGTCCAAGTTTGAACTTTAAAGATGCTTTAAATGATGTGTTCATATTAACGCTGAAACAAATGACTAAACATGAAAAGCCTCTCAAACCTTCAGTTACTATAGATTCCCCTTTTATTATTGTTTTTTATTCATGTGCATACTCGAGAAACTGGCATGTAGAATGTGTTCATCGACAAAGTTTTCCCCCTTGTATGTCTGTAAGGGGGAGATGGAAGCATATATAACAGCGACAGAAGAAGACTGGTTAAAGAAATGTAGAATAAATGGCAGTAATTCCAGTTCTACCCAGAAGAGAAAAAATTCCTGGATGGATTTTATTTTATTTTTTAAATTATTATTATTCCGAAAAGAAATTTCCTATAACATGTTAGGTCTGAATCCAGACTCTGCTGGAGACAATGTAAACAGTCCAAACCATGTGATGGTGGTCAGCATCACATGGTTTAGACTGCCATGCTGCCATAATTAGTCCCTCTGTGCTGTCTTTCAGTCCAGCTTTGTCCAGCCACTGGTAGGAATTCTGGATGTCAGACACTTCCTCTATCTGTCAGTTGTACATACCATGTAGGAGCCTATCCATCCATGGTGGTTGCTCCTCTTGCTCCTCTTTCTTGCATTTCTGCTGCCTGAGGTATTCACTGAGCATATGGTCGGTCATGGCCATCTTCCTGATGTACTCATGGATGTTGGTCGTGTCATCCTGGACAGTGGTTTCTGACATTCATCAGTCCTTGGCCTCCTTTTTTCCTTTATCGTACAGTCTCAGAGTGCTGGACTATGGGTGAAACCCTCCATGCATGGTCAGGAGCTTCCACGGTTTAATGTCAGTTGCTTCTGTCTTCTCCTTTGGCCAGCTTATTATCCCAGCAGGTGCTGATTGCCCAGAACTTTCCCATTCAGGATTTGATTGACCCTCTCTTTAGTGGTTGCAGCTTTCCTAATGGCCTCTTCATGGTTCCCATTTGGCTCTGAAATTCCCAGATACTTGGAAATGTCCTCAAAGTTTGCACTGTTGCCTCCTAGTAGTGCAACCCCCTCAGTTCTAAATACCTTCCCTGTCTTTGTTACCGTGCAACTGCACTTCGCCAGTCGTAATTTAGAATGAGGAAAATATTTACAGGAATGTAAAAATTCCTGTAACAATTTCCCTCATTTTAAGCTGTAAAATAAAGGACTGTTAAGAAGAACATCCACCATCCAAAATAATAAAAATGCACAGACTCCTTTGGCTTTTCCCCTAAACCCCCCCCCAACCTAAATGAATATAGCATTCTGTAATAGAAATATTTGTTGTTTCAGCTCAGTATGATAGTCTTTCCTTGAAAGCGGTATTATAGCAGAAAATGTCACATGTGACTTCCTGTCACCTCATGAAGCCCTTGTACTGATGATCCGTGTCTGCTTTGTTGTTCTATCATGAAAACCATTGAACGGCCATCATAGAGAACATCAGACTCTGGCATGAGCAGCAGTTATGAGGATCTGCTGGCCCCTTTAACTCATAGAGGAAACTCAGTGATGGAAATGTTACTGTCTGGTTCTGCATTAAAGCTGTGATGTAATACGTCTTTACATGGGTATAATTTATAGATTAGACCAAAATCACTGTTGGGATTTCCTAGCTGCTTTTCGGCAAAAAGTATGGATCCAATGACTAGTTCTCCATTAAATCAGTGATGACACCAGTGCATTCTGTCATTACTCTGTACTCTGGTTGTGTCTCATGGCTCAGGCTTGTTTGCCTCTAAATATGGTGTCAATTCCCAACAGAAACATGACACTGGATTAAACAAAATCTGAAACAAGAGAAGCTCATCAGTAAACCAGTCATTAAAGTCTTATTTAAAATCAGCCAATAAACAACAACAGTTTAATGTCTTTGAAATAGAGGAGCAAAACCGAGGATTGTGAGCTTGAATGTTTGAACTGTTTTCTTCATGAAGTGCATTCTGGGTAAAAATTTAAAGGCGCATATCAGCATGTGGGATCTGTAGCTGCTCAGCATGAGTTAGTACTGCTTTAATATTGCTATGAAGAGCAATGTTAGTGTTCATGTTCATAATGCTGTTCAGTGTTCATAATTTTCAAACACATCCCAATTTTAAGCCCTAAAAACATTTTTCAAAGTCCTTGAAAGGCCTGGATCACCGCTTATTGTTTCGCTGTATTATTTCTAATGTCCAGGAGGGGGCGACTCCTCTGGCTGCAAGAAGAACTTGTTGTCAATACGCACCCCACATGTCCTCCGAGCACAGTAAACCTTTTCTTGCTGTGTTTATGGTCTCAGTCACAGGTTCCAAATCTTACTGAATAAAACATGGTGCTGATTTTGTGAAATTATGGCCCCATTAGAGCTAAAAATGCATATAAAGGAGGGTATACCTTAGGAGTGGCCTAACTTGAGACTGACACTGCGTTCTTTTACGATCACTGAGTTTCAGTGTTGGACAGACTCAATGGTTTTGACACCTGGTTTTAAAGCTAACTCTCTGCTCCAAAAACATTGATGCTGTATTATTATATTTCAATTAAAAAAAAGATGTGCTGAAAGACATCATGAGGTGTTGCCCTTTTATACACACAATCTGTGAGTGAACAGCAATCAGTGAGCTGTCTGTCATAGCTTCTTAAGAGGCATCTTAAATTAAAGAAGGATAAATCCACATTTTTTCCCCTGCAGCAGTCTCACCATGTATCTGGAGAACAAAACTAGCCTGGAGATCGAAATGTCTCAGACGTCATCCCAAGGCCATCAGGGCAGGAGTAGCCTGAGGTCACCGAAGGCGGTGGCAGAGAACTTCGGGGAACTATGTCTGCTGGAGGGTATCTCTGAGAGGAGAGACACCCAGAAGCTTCAGCAGTCTGGAGGACAGTGCGTCATCCACACCGAGGGCTTCGTCCCCATTCGACAAGAGGACGGGTAACTACTGTGCTCTCATGCTCATGCATCATTCATGAATTACATCCATCACTGGGGATGAAAGATACTGTAGGGCAGGAGTCGGGAACTCCAGGTCTCAAGGGCCGGTGTCTTGCAGGTTTTAGATATCACCCTGGGTCAACACACCTGAATAAAATGATTACTTCATTACCAGGCCTCTGAAACACACACTCTGTGACTTTGGGGTCAGATACAGAGAGCGGCAAACAGGATTTACGCTCTAAAACAAATGGTTCCCAAGAGAAAACTATAAGTTGTATTGCAATCATTCTTTCACCGTGAGTGGCAGACACTTCCACACTACAACATGTGAAATTTTCATATCTGTAGAATGTATTATATTGAAGTGGTGACAGTGTAAAGACACAGTCCAATTTTGTATTTGAGGTGAAATTTAAGAGCTGTTTTAAAATGTAAACTGCTCTTGTGAAAGATATCATAGAAGATATCAAAACACAGACTCAGCCAAGAAAAGTCCAAAGTCTATAAAGTTTAAATAATGTTTCTACAACAAAGTATGGCCGAGCGGTAGACCTTCAGAGTGGCCAGTGTTGATGCCTTTTTTCCCTGTGCTTTCCCTTTCCCCAATGGGGAAAAGTTTTGGGGGAATTTTGGGAAAACCGTGCGACAAATCCATTCCAAAAGTCACACCACACAATTCCCGATCGAGCCGCACAAAACGACATAATATATGTGGGTGTTTTCTCAAAGCTGCTGGGTGAGTTTTGGTCCAAAATTTCAGGCGGGAGAAATTTCAGGCTGGGTTTGGGAAGAATAATAAATCTGATCAATAACAGTAAGTCTGCCTTGCATAGGCACACTTAATTCTTCCTGGCCACAGTTACAGTTGTTTGCAGAATGAATTTAATCCTTTTAAATTCATGTTCTCTCCAATAGCCCTCTGTATACAACAAGCAGCTAATGAAAAGGAAATTGGCTTAAAAGGGGGAGAAGATAAAATAGTTTTTTTTTCAGTCAGAAGAACTAAAACAAAACTTCACAACAAAAAAAAGTCTAGGAGAGAGAAAATGAAGCAGGAATTCAAAACCAGGGAACATGAACACACTGAGCACAAACAAAGGGAAGACACATGAGATGTACATGAGAAAGGAAGCGGCTAAAACCAGTGAGATATGACTCTGTTTTCTCCATCAGCTCAAGGGAGTGTTTTGGCATCTTTCAGCTGCTTGTTTTGGTTGTGACACGTCTTTGGTTCATTCTCATTACTTTCATCGGCTGTTTTTCAGGTTAAGACTGTTTTTTGTATGTTGAAGTTAGAAGATTAGCACTCATTCTCTCTTCTTACTGGATTGTCTGAAATAAACACATAACAAGAATTTAAACCTCATATGCAGAAACATATCACACATGCTCTGCTGGTCAAATCCTCTCATGGATGCGTGAACATACATGCAAAGGCCTGATTTTCCTCGTGAGCCATTCACATGGAAGTGTGTGTGTGTGTGAGTGTGTCTGTGTGTGTGTGTGTGTGTGTGTTGGTGGGTATCTAAGATAGCCAGGGGTGGGGTGGGGTTAATCTCAAACCTGTGGCTATGACGTTATTGAGATTAAAGTGAGGTATTTTTTTGCTTCATTAACCAAATTAAAGTTGTAAATGATAAAAACTGGAACACAGAGGAGACAACAGAAACCTAAAGACTAGAACAAACAAATACTACACAAAGCAAAAGAACCCCAACCAGAAATATAAACTAGACTATAGAATAAGTCAGAATCCAAAGAGTCAAAAAGTTCAAAAACACAACAACACTGGGTCAAAGACGCAGGAACATGACAGTAAGTGCTCAATAAAATAAGTGGTGCCCTCCAGCAGGGAGCAGGTTTCTGTCTGAGGTTTTTTCAGATTTGCATTTGTCATGTGACAGATCTGGCCAAATGTACCAGACATTAAGGTTACCAAGCTAACTATAGTGAGCTATAGTTTTAACATTAACAGTTATACAGACAAAAAAAAATCATGCTGAAGCGTCAAACTTTAAAACCTTTATTTAAACTTTTTAAACAGACTTTAACTTTTTTTTAAAACTACGTATACAAGACTACACATACACAGGGTTTTAGGACAAGACCCAGGTACAAATAATGAAAGAATTAGAGGGAATACAAAGATTTCTTGGAGGCAGAAAATTCAACTGCCATAAATCAGGAAAAAGGGGAGACTAAAAGAGAGAATAAAACAAGGCAATGTGACAGACAGTGGGAACATAAAGGGATGCTCATTTAGAGGACATGTTCTGAATTTCTGAACTAAAAAAGAAACTGTTATTGTTTACTTTATGGCCAGAATTTAGCATAAAGGATAAATGTCTGCCTTTGTTTCCATTATGATATAACCCATTTCATTTGTGGACTGCTGCTCTGAAAACTGAGTTTTGATGGGGGGGTAGTCTTGGAGAGTTTCCAGCTAACATTAGTGCTTGCAAGCTTTCTTGGTACGTTAACGAGATGCATTCGTAATTCACTGGGTATGCCTCAATAGACTGAAAAATGTGCCTTGTAAAAAAGCAGAAAATTGTTAACTGGAACTGTTAACCTACAAGCTGATGTTTCATATCAAAGTCCCCTATTTTGAAACATCATATGACCAAAATTTACAAAATATATTTTAACTCAATAGGAAAGTGCTTACAGAGGTTAGAGATCAGAAATGTATTTTCCCATAAACTTCTACAGGATCAAAATCCTGTTGCACCTATAGCTCTCACCCCCTAGTGGCCTTCTGTCAGAATACAGGTTTAAGGCGCTTCCACATTGTCTTCATTTTTTCCACCTGGAAGCTGGGAAAATCTTTGTGGTTGTGTCTTTGTGTTTAACGGTGGCCAGGTAGCATATTGTGGATTTATATCAAGACTGGGTTAAAAGGACGCCTGCTGGGTCGAGAAACAGCACTAATCAGAATACTGGCTGTACAAACTGATAAAAGAGAAAGTAAAATGATAGTTTAGACAAAGTAAGAAAAAAAACCCAGACACTGTCTTTGCAGGAAATTGAAATGGTAGAAGTTCTTCAAGTAAAAAATAAGTCTAGTATCATCAATGACTTTTTTTTTTTGCTTAATATCCTTTAAATACTCCTCAGTGAAGGGAAATCTTTCTGCTAAGTCACATCTACTAGACAGGATCAGAGTGGGATCATGGAAAAAAGAGAGGCAAAAACATTTGTAGACATGCAGTAAATCTCTTTATGGATATATAAAAGTATCAGAGGGAATAATGCGGCAGACTTTCCAGATATAATCTTGTCCTTTATCCAGCAAACTTTGCACATTCATTACTTCAAAACACTTAAAAAAAAACAGTCTGTGACGAGTTCAGTAAAGCCCAGTAACTCAGTAACAACAAATACAGGAGGTAGGAGAATTCTGGAAAATTAAACATAAATTTAACAAAAGTGTCACAAAACTGACACCTGACTTCTTGATCCTCATAATAATAAAGTAATTAACGTCCATTACATTGTAAAAAAAAAATAAAAATTGAGAACTTGATTCTGTCACAGACTGGTTTTAAGCACCTAAAACTTTTGGCAAGCAAAGGTTAAAATACCTGAAGATTATAAGATTAGCTGCGGGGGGACTTTACATTTTCAAAGGTTTATGTCAGTTTGGGCAAAGTATCAGCCGCCACCTCGTGGGCTCCCTGAAATGGTGGATTATGGTGTTTTTAAAATTAATCACTGATACTGCACTTTCAGCATGTGATAATATGATAGATGAAAACAAATATAGTGTGTATGTACGGTTGTAAGAGATTATTGTATGCAGCAGCAGGGTGATAAAGCAGCCTTTAATGGATCATATTTCAGAACGCTTTGTCTGGTTACTTTCTAACCCTATTTTTTTAACTAACTGTATTCTGTTGCATTTGTAGTTTCAGGAATAATTTCAGTGCCGTCAACATCCTCCGAGGAAAAGCAAACTCAGCCAACCTCACAGAGAGGTCGCCTCTGCTGCGATTCTCTCAAGACGATAGGTGAGTCTTTCCTCAGGCTTCTCATTCGCATATTTTTTTTATTTCATTTTGAGCATCTTAGGGCTTACTACGATGCTCAAAATGAAATAAAAACAATAATTACATGTATGATTAGGTGAAAAATATAAATCATCAGTTTATTCAGTTCATTCTTAAAAAAACTGCCACCATAATTAGCTACTAAGCAACTGTTAGCAAGCAGTTTTTAGTAGTTACAGTGTATGAATCATAAATGGGATAAGAGTTTATGACAAAATAAGAGTCACCCACTGAGTTTGGAGTCTTGCTGTTAGAGTTTTAGCTGCTGCCAGGCTGTTTTTTGTTTTTTTTTTTAAGCCAAAAGTTCAGCTGTCTTTAAGAATGAAACTGTTTAGAAATCCTTTTTCACATGGCAGTCTATGGGCACTGGTTCAGCTTTGGAGGCAACCTCTAGTGGATAGAAGTGGAACTGCATGGTTTTGGGCTTCATTGGATTTTTAGGTTAATGCTTCATAGTTCACACACACACACACACACACACACACACACACACACACACACACACACACACACACATGTGTGTGTTTACTATTCTTGTGGGGACCGACAGCCCTTGTGGGGACCAAAATCCCGGTCCCCACAAGTTTTAAGGCATTTTTGTGGCTCAAAATGTGGTTTTAGTGTCAGGGTTACTATTAGGTTATGGTTAAGTCAAGGGTATGGGTCAGGGTTAGGCATTCATTTTTGATGGTTAGGGTAAGGGGCTAGGGAAAACATTATGTCAATGAGATGTCCCCACAAGTTATGAAAACACAACGTGTGTGTGTGTGTGTGTGTGTGTGTGCGTGTGTGTGTAGGTGTGTGTGTGCGCGCACTCGTGTGTGCGCGTGTGTGTGTGTTTAATGTGTCATGTCAGGCACAAATACAATGTAACATTAGTAGTTGTATTCAATGAAATGACTCATCATACATGTGTTGTACTACCCTTCTTAAAGGCTTACAAGGTATTCATATGGGATGATGGCAGAAACATTTTTTAATTTTAGACCTTTGTGATCTGCAGCTGCTGCCTTTGAGTGTTGTGTTTACTTTTGCATTGAGGTTGCAGTGATTAATGAGGGGTTGAGACTGTGATTATTCATTTTCCAGTATAACCTACTTGACCCTACATGACCCCAGCTTTGTTGGAGGGGAGGAGCCCTGGAACAACGGCTCCCTGGACGTGGAGAGGCGGTATCGGCTGGGCAGTGAGGTCACCAGCCTGTCGCTATCGCGCTCCAGCTCCTCGGAGAAGTACGACCCTCTGGACAACCTCAACCTCAGCTTCAGGTTCACAAGAAATGTGAAGTGAGTCCCAACTTCTTTTCTCCATTTCATCCCTCAGAGTGATGGATTATTCTTCAGAGAAACAAATAGATAAAAGTGCATAAGGAAAAAGCAGGGCCGGTGGAAAAAGATTATTCATTGTTGATCTTGCAGCCAGTTTATGGTGCCTGACCCTCTTGGTTTAAAGCTCGATCACACCAAGATCATTTTATTTTATTCACTAACCAATATTGTTCTTTCCAGATGCTGCTTCAGAGTCTCCAAAACTGCCACCATCTTTACGTTTGTTGTTCTCTGCAGTGTAAGTAGATATGTCCCTGTAGAACAGAGACTATTGCACAATAACATGGAAAGTATAACATGGTAAAAACCTAATTACTACTAAAAAAACTTTCATTGGTAGTATTACTGAAATAACTAAAAGTTAATGATAGCTAGGTCAGCTGCTTTCCTCTGTTTTTTAATACTAACCTTAGTTAATCACATCTTGGTCTGTTTGCTCTGTACTGGATTGACTCGAAACACCTCTGCCCATTTTCATACAAACTGCATTCACTGAATCTGTGTAGTGCATCTCTGTGGTGGTGGGGTGTGGTTTGTGGCTCAGCTGTAGGAGGGATAAGTGGGGCAGAGTTGCTGGCTGGTAGTGGATGTAGGTGAGAAGCGGGGCTGTCTGCAGAGGGAGTGCAGCTCCAGCCAGGCAAAGCGTTGGAGCTGTTAACATTGTAAATAAAGCACATTGTGTCGTCACTAAGAAGGACCTGCTGTTTCAAATATGTTCTTTATAAAATATACTGATGACTTTATTCTGGTTCCAGTTGTTCTTCAGCATGTATCCTGATCGAGACAACCCCTGGAGAATGGTGGCAGTCTCTCCCACAGAGAGTTTCTGTATCCTTTCCAACGAGTTACTGTAGACATGTCCTACTATATTTGATATCACAAGTGGTCCAGCAGTGGTTTTATATAATCACAGCAAAGAGGAGAGGGCCGGATAATAAAGCAGTGTTGTTTACATCAAGTATGAGCCATTCACACACACTCTGGGTGTGGATTTAATGCCCCCCTTGTTTCAAATGCACAAAACATTCAACGTGTCCGTGTTTTTTGTGTTTTTCTCTTGACCGCCCACGTCTCACAGCAATGAATGTGACTGATTTTCGGGACAATGCTTTACTGAAGCTACAGGTGGCCGGGCCCTTTGCAGGAGGGATGATAGATTTGACCACTCAGGAGTACATCCTCATCCAGGTAGAGCAGACCGAGCAGCCAGGGCAGCGGCGGAGGAGGACTCAGCAGGTGAGAGCAGCCTCCACCTCCATCTTCCTCCTCGTATTATTACACTAATGAGATGCTGCCTCATTTATATTGTGCTGTTTGTAAACAGGTGACTCATAATTGGACCATCCCTCTACATGCAGAAAGAAGCGACCAGATAGTGGAAACAAAAACCTTTGAGATGCTCAGCAGGTACTCAGAATACTGTGACAGTATATTGATATGACCGCCTCGGTTTTAATGGCCACCTGGGCCTAAAAGTAGTTCTGGTTATCACTGGGGTTGTTTACTGTATGTGATACACAAAAACATCAAAACCAATAATAATATTAAAGCTAACCTTTCTGACTTTCAAAGCAGTGTAGTTTGCAAGCTTTCTCCCACCTTTACTATCGTGCATTTTTCATTTAGAGTGTAACATTTTCAGTTTTTGTTAGAAGCCACTGGTGTCAGACACATGCACAATATATCCACCAAGCAATTCTGGACTGTCTGCTGGTTCAAGAGAGCAACAGATAGAGGAGGGTAAGGCAGTGGTATGAGTTTAGTTTTTTTGATTGTCATTTTATTTGTTTTACTCTTTGTTCTGGTTTATTTTAAAATCACTTTCTTTGGCTTTTTTATTTTTTTTTTTGGCTTGATAAGCCTGGACATGTTGTTGAGTTGATCTACGCTCCTGCCTCTGACTTTGGTCAGGAGCTCTGCAGACACAAATGGCTGAGATGAGTTTCTGGGCTGAACCTTTGAGATATGATGCACAGAGAGTTTGAAGTAGAGCTGCTGCTCCTTCACTTTAAAAAGGATCCCTCCTGGGTGTCTCAGCTCTGAGGTTTCTGGGACTCAAACATTGATCAAATCTCTGTAGGATGGCCTGCTTTTATCTTATCAATATCACTGAAATTACAAACATCCTGTCTCAGAGGGATGCTAAAAAAGTAGTTCATGCATTTGTTACCTCTATTCTTTGTTATCGGCTTTAGGATGGTACTGCGGTTCCTATAGTTTCTAAAAGTAGAATGGGAAGCAGAGCTTCAGCTTTTGGGGCCTTCTTCTGTGGAACCCAGCATGGATTCAGGAGACAGACACCCTTTCTCCTTTTAAGATTAGACTTCAAACTTCTGTTTTTGATAAAGCATGGATATTTATGGCTGAACTATCCCTTAGTTTTGCTGCAATAGGCTCAGGCTGGTGGGAGACCTTTTCCACTGCTGCTCCTTGACGTCATTAACTTTTGTCTTCTCTCTTCTGTGGTTTGAGTTTTGTTCTGTTTGTGGTCCCTCATTTTCTCTTCTCTTCCCCCTCACTCCACCCCAGTTATGGCAGATGGCTGTCTCTCTCTGAGTTTGGTTCTGCTGGAGGGCTCTTCCTGTTAAAAGGGGATTCTTCCTTCCCACCATCTCTAAGCGCTGCTCTTAGAGTGTCGTCCTATCGTCTGTTTATAAAACCTTTATTGTATGTGATGTACTGTAATGACTGGTGTTGTGAATAAGTCCCACAGGAATAAATGTAAATGAAAAACAATTTATTGAATAAAAGTGCCGCTGATTATGAAAGCGCTAAGATACCCACAGAAAAGGAGCAAATTAAACTATATAGCTTGACAGCCTTATTGAGTATGGCTCTCTCTTGGCAAGTATTATATGATTTAAGGTGTTTCTGGTGTTTTGGCTTTGTTGATAAATTTCTTACAGATGGTAGTAATTCCAACAAAAGCAATGAAAGATGATCATTCCCACCATTCTTGTTACCATTTCATTTCCTGCACAGTGATCCCATCGCCATCACAATTCAGGCCTTCCTGCAGGACAATGAGGTGGTGCCGTTATCCATGACCCACCAGTCGCTTTACGTCAGCGTGGAGACACAGGTGGCCATCGCTGGAATCATCTTGGCTGGAGTCTATGTTCTCATCATCTTTGAGGTAAATAGCCTGTGGTGCCCACGCTCTTCTACGGGTGATGAACGAGCTTGTTTTCAGGGTCTGTGACCTAGTTTGAGATGTGTAACGCACAGCTCAGTGCGGCCTGTGAACAACAACGACACATGCACACTAGAACACTGGACTGCACGTCTAATATTTCTTATGCTCCGAGCACAAAATAAACAGAAGCATGCTCACTGCGTCAGAATGACCAGTGGGAAACTGAATCTCCAGAGCTGTGTTTAGTTCAGACATCATTTTTTAATCCAAGAATTAAAAACATTTCCCTGTCAGTGAAGAAGGAACACAGGTGGGATTTATAAAACTGATTACGGCTGAATTCCATTCAGCTGCTCCACTTTCGGGCTCCTGATATTGTTCATGCTGGCTCACTGTCACACTCCTATGGCCTGCAGGGACACTTGAAATAGAGCAGAGCAGTCGTTAACAGTATAAGCAGCACCTGTGCTTTTCCTATTCTGCCAAGTCAAGGAAAAAAAGCTCATTGCCACAGGTGTTTTTATTTCACCTGATTGAACTTCTCCTTCTGCCAGTGAGCATGGGCAGTCGGTGCCTCAGTGGCAGCGCCGCCCCATTTGTGTTAACTTTATTAGATTCGATGCACCTGTCAGAGTGGGACAATTGACCTTTTGCTAAACTTTGCCCTCCTCAGTTGATGGTGCTGAAGTGTGTCTATGACTGCACGTAGTACTGGACTGGGATTTGGCAACACTGAAACATGACTGCTCCCAACACAATTAAATCAGACAGATGACCGCAGCTGCACAAAAATGGGCAGCTATGTTATTAGTCTTAAAGAAGCTACTCATGTGTCCATTAAACCCTGATTAAGATGGAAATGACTATAAAATGACAGTGTTCCTCATATTATATGTTGTCTTTTCCAATCTGAATTCACTTAATTGACTAAAAGATGAGCTCTGTTGGCATGGGCCTGTGGACACCACAGACTGGAGAATGACTAGAGCAAGGAGAACAGATGACAAGGGGAAGACAGTGGCCCTGTCTCAATATGCGTACTTGTGCGTACTTGCGTTCTCGTGTACTCGTGATACGTCATCAGCCGGAGACCAAGTACTGTTCCAATTCAAAGTACGCATCAAGCTGAGCCCGCGAAAAATTCCCGGATGTGTTCTCGCTCTGCCCGTTTTATCGAGCATGCATCGGTGGTGACTTGTGCGGACTTGGTACGGCTAAATATCCCAGAATGCATTTTGTCCAAAACTCAAACACGGCAATGGCGGAGGAGTGCAGCTAAAAACTTCTAAATATTACTCTTTCTGGGTCACAAAATAAACTTTTAAGTTATTTTCAGGCGAGAAAGTAGCTGTGTAAACTTCAAATATCTGCTCGGTTTATCAAGATATCATATATTTACAAAAATGCTTTTACGGTTTCGGAGACGCCTGTTCCCCACCAGCTCGATAGCAAACTGGGAGGTAAAGGATTACTAGAGCCCGGCGAGAGCAGCGGACTCTCATTTACATTAGCTATGAAGCTACTGTTGCTACAGGCGTCATGATGCAACCTTTTCTCTGGAATACATGCATAGAAACACCACGCTATTAATGATTTTTT
>VUQR01011558.1:0-21569 GCA_015108515.1 Hemichromis elongatus
GAGAGAAAAGTTTGATTTGTTTTACAGAATTATGGGTGTATACCCAAGTGTGACTTCCTTTGTGATTGTTTTTATGTCACAGGTCAGAACTGGGAGACACTGGACACATGGGATCGTGACATAACCACCACAACCGTCTCCCAACACACATATGCGTACACACACACACTCCTTCCTCCCATTAGGAATGCCATTTTTCAGTCTGACGCTGACTTTCCTGTTTGAATTAGAGGTGCAAACATCAGTCTGCTGTGATAAATGGTGTTTATCCAGGGCCAAAGGATCAAGGCGACTGTAATATAGTGTAAATAGATGAGGAAACAAAGAGAGGCACAACAAATGAGAGGGGAAAAAAATCCCAACAAAGTCAACATTGTATTTTGGCCGATGCAGAGAAAGAAGCTGAATGTGAAGCAGAACTAAAGGGCTGGATGGATTTTAACTTGAGTCAAAGAAGAGCAAGGCATGGGGGCATTAAGATTGTCTCGAGGCCACTCTTATCTCTTTCAATGAAAGGAATGCGTAGACTCACAGAGGGAAAATTAAGATTTGCATTGAAGGAGAAGCATGAATAAATGAATGAGCAGTTTAACACCACTGGTCTAAGGGGTGCAGGTTAGTGTTAGGGTAAGACACCTGCTCTCAACCGTCTGTTTTCATGTGTCACTTTTTCTACATGTGCACGCGGGGGTATGTACTATGTACTATAGCTGCAGGGGGGGAAATTGGGTGTGAACATACACCCACACACATGCTCAATCATCATCCCCAAACCTTCAACCACTAGAAGACCCCACCTCAGCAGGTCTGTCTGCCCAACTGCCTGGAACCTATTTTATTGGGGTGAAAAGAACGTGTAGGGGGTGTTTAATGACTGAGCGGCAGGGTGTCCTTAAGCCACACGTGGGCGTATGTGAAGGATCACCATTCCCCTGAATGGGGGTTTGTCTTTGTTTCAGGGAGCTAAGGGCTGAAGGATTCTGGTCTTTAAGTACTGTCTTACAATAGTAGACCACCTTCAAACAATCCACACAGTTGTCTTAAGCAACATTTTACACAAAAAAGAATCCCGAAAGCATTTTTATAAATAAAAAAACTATTAACATGAGATGTTCATTTTGTAAACTGTGACCTCATTTAATGTAAAATAGATTATATAGCACGGTGTGATTTAGGGCAAGGCTACCTTTTAAATGACAAGGTGCTACCAAAAATAAATAAATAAATATATATTTTTTAATAAAGCTGAGAGTAACTCTGCCTACTTTGATTGAATCGTGCTGTGAGCTTTGTTAAGGAGTCCACTGCAGCACTGCAAGGTTAGAGTCAAGCTAACACTATGTGTTCTGTTTCCTACAATTTAATTGTCTAAACGATTCCTTTCCTAATGTAATAATTTCTCTTGCTTCTGTTTTGAGTTTGAGTATTTATTACAATATAGTTAGGAATAAATAATAACCTTTTGCAATTGTAGACAGTCAGCCAAAAATACTTTTGTCTTCTACCGTGTCAGTTTGCTGGTATACATTTTTCTTGGCTATGCCAAAAAAAAAAAGAAAAAAGGAAAAAAGGTCTCTAATTTTCTTATAGATTCCCTTCACAATACCACATTTATTGTTGTATTAAGAGTTGTAAGGTTATGATTAGATTGTGTAAAAGTGGCGTAAGAGTTGAGTCAGACATGATATGCATCTCATAGAGGGGCTCATGGAAGAAGGTAAGATTAACTCTTGAGCATAAGTGGGGCACTAATGCCCAAATAACGAGTTGGTCTCATAGACTGACCAAAAGACAGCATAGGAAAGATATATTTTATATTACTTCTTGGTCTTGATTGAATTGCAGTATTTTAAACTGCTCTGAAGAGACCTGCAGGTTCACTTACACTGTTAACTCGGTATATTTCAACAATTACATATTTCTGTAAATTGCATTATTTTTAAATGTCATTTTTCCATGTAAAACTCTTATTCCTTTGTTATTAGCTGTAGAAAGCTGCTTCCCTGTGAGAATAATTGTTTTTGTTTACGGTATCAAAGAGGCCAGAATTCAAAGTTAAAATATCTCTCGAACGTTACATTCTTTTACTAATCAAAAAGCGTTTTAGTGGTTTTACAACTGGCTCAGTTTGAAAATTACATTTATTGGAATTAGGTCATGAGAAGTCACAGCAGGGGGGACAAGAAGTGCAGCAGAGCGCCTCATTTCATAGATCTGGCTTGTTTAACTCCGACATGTGAACAGAACATTTTTCAGATCATTGTTTTTTTTCTACATGGAGCAGAAATTATAATATGGAGGAAATTAGTTGAGAAATTGTAAAAGAGACACTTTCTTCCCTCTTTCTTTGTTTCTTTTTCCTTTCTCTCACACTTATATGTAATCCTACCCACACATACACACATACACACACACGCACACACAGCCTGGCTGACCCTGGTGTTTAATCATCATCCATTAGTAATTAGGAGCTGTTTCCTGAGTGTGTATCCAGAGGCTTGCTGAATAAAGGCTTTAGAGGAAATAATAATAAATAATAATCAGACCGAGCCAATTAAGACTGATTACCTTCCCCATGATGCTGGGTGCTACATACTGCACTGCTCTGCTCTTACACACACACACAGAGCCTGTTTATAGGGCTGTGCTGATATGTGAATATTTATGTACAGCCCTCAATACCACACACACACACACATGTTGGGTTTTAATAACTTGTGGGGACATCTCATTGACATAATGCTTTCCCTAGCCCCTTACCCTAACCTAACCATCAAAAATGAGTGCCTAACCCTGACCCTTAACCTAACCATAACCTAATAGTAACCCTGACACTAAAACCACATTTTTAGTCTCAAACATGCCTTCAAACTTGTGGGGACCGGGATTTTGGTCCCCACAACGGCTTTCGGTCCCCACGAGAATAGTAATACTCGTACACACACACACACACAGGTCGAGTATTCATATCTTGTGGGGAAATCTAATTGAAATAATACTTTCTGTTGCCCCTTACCCTAACCATTAAACCCCAACCCGTAGTCTCAACCTAAGTGTAACCCAACTGTAACCCTGTCACTAAACCACATTATGAGTCTCAAAAATGTCTTTCAAATTCTGGTCCCCATAAGGGCTGTTGGTCCACAAGTATAGTAAACTTCCAATTTTTGGTCCTCACAAAGATATGAATACATGCTCTCTCTCTCTTTCTCTCTCTCTCTCTCACACACACACAGCTGGGTTTTGTCCTAAAAAAGTCAACTCTGTGCTCCAGTAAATAGTGGCGCAGTAATTGGGAAAATGTTCCTCCTCACAGAGGCTCAGTCTGACTCCAAGAGATGAGGCCTCCGCCTCTCAGGATGACTCTAAGCCCCTTTAAGTCTCAGTCTTAGCTGAAGACAAAAGCTAGGTGGCTTGGGGAGGATTAGTAATACGGGTGGAGAGGGTCGACATCCCAAAACGTGATTAAGTGTTTGGTAAGTGACTGAGAAGGACTCCTGAGATTTAAAGGTACGCGCTGTAGATGTGGGGGCCTTTCAGATGTTAAATAAGGATGGGAGATACAGAGCAAGAGGGAGGGAAGGGGGTGACAAGTAAGAAGGAAGACGTGGAAGTTGTCAATAAGGAATGCGTGGCTTCTGATGACAAAGATGCGTCTGCTTTTGTTTTTCTGATAACCTGAGGCCGGACCACAGGGAGGTATCAATACACAGATGCACCGAGGAACTATTTTTAAATACATTATAAGTTCTTGATGCTTATAAAAATGATGGAGACGCACTCTTTTTCCATGTATTAACTCAATTTGAATCCACTTGCATACTTTTGTAACAAACAGAATGCACAACTTTGTCCATAGTTTTCGCCCCAAAATTAAAGAGTCATTCTGTTACTGCCCCTGTCTCTTTCTTTCTGCTTCTATCAATGGGTTTTTTAATGGCGTGTAATCGTCATCTGTCAGTGGCCTGTGGGCCCTGTCCCCAACGGCTGGTTTGAATCCGACACCCACGGCAACTCTCTAAGAAGTGCCATATGGCCACAGTTAACACTGATATATAGGACTGTAACACAGCCTCATGGGAAGTCAGTGACAGTTCTTGTGGAAACGGTGTAATGTGTCTGTTGTGTGTGTGTGTGTGTGTGTGTGTGTGGGTGTGTGTGTGTGTGTGTGTGCATGTGTGAAAGTGAGTGAGAGCAAACACACAGTAACAGATTGGCTTTAAGAGATATCACTATCTGCGTTAGATTAGATGATTAGAAGAGTGGCTCTGATTTGTCGAGATGAAGCCCTTGTAGATTAGAACAAGGCCAGTGTGGATTTAAAATATTCTGATAAAGCATTTGAAATTAGACTGGAGTGTGATTGGATATAGCTGACGAGAGCAGGCAGGAGCAGGAAAATCAAAGCATCATGGCTTAAAAGAAAAAGAATCCACTGTTGGTGTGGCATATTACAACTAGTTGTAATTATTCTCTGATACCAGGACGCAAAACACTAACGGTATCACACTCCCTCTATCAATAATTATGGCACATTGATGAAACCTGAATTTAGTAAATTAATTAAAATAGCCGCTGTCAAATGTGTCTAATAAAAAACACTAAACTTTTTTTTTAGAACAGCTTGAATTTTTATGTTTTAAGATATGTTAAGTTAACAATAAAATTCTACCTTCAGTAGCATGTATTTAAAAAAAGAAACTAGATAGAGCCACATATCTGATTTGGCACAGATGTTTGCACCATGCAACCTTTCATTTACCCCGGCTTTAGATCAGCAGGGGTTATCCACTACCCTGTGACCCCTTCGCATTGAGTTTCCTACCAATTGTGAACCAGGAATTATCCCCTAGACTATAGAAACACATAATGCTTTAGTTAACTTTGAGATTTGTCCTTTTCATTGTATATTTTTTTTTATCCCTTAGACACAACATAAATATCCTTGAATTTTTTAATGCATTTTGATTGTGTAGGTGTTACCATGTTTGTCTGACACATCAAAGAACCCCAGATTGCAACTACCATGATACACAAATCCAATCTTGTGTGGGGCGGTCACTAGTTAGTGTAGAGGTTTGTCAGGAAAGGTGTTTGATGTAAAACTCTTTGTTAAACTAAGAAAAACTGATTATAAACTCATAGAAAGATGGCATCTGATTAAAAAACAGCATTCAAACTTCCAGAATTCTTCTCCATATTTAAAAATCTTAGTAAAGTTAACAGCAGAGGTCAAATGTTGAGGAAACTCAGAAAGCTATTGTATGAAAGCTTGTTCCCATCATTGACAAACAGAACCATCCAAATCTGGAGAAAATAACTAGAACCTTTGAGATGGCTCTGCCATTCACTAAACTCTGTGGGGCTTCCCCATTTTTTTCCCCAGCAGAAGGCAGAAAGCATCAGCTTTTCAACAGTTGAACACATTGCATACCTTCATGCAATTATCATTAGCTAGAATTCATTCAAAGCTAAAGAACCTGGCACAAGCTTGGTCACATTTGCTATACACCGGGAACTCGCTGTTGCTTTCGCTACCAAATTTTGAGCACACGTGTAGGTGCCATCAACCTCCAGGTAACAAGGAAAAGCTGTCATTCATGGGGCTTCTGATTGGCAGAGCTAATGTAAAATTTCACCTTACTAATCTTCAAAACTTATTTCTAGTTACAGATGCAATTTTTTTCAGTGGCAGAAAAAGGCTTCCATACTATTAATCTTTTGGGTAATTTATGGCAGCACAGATAAGTCTATACAAAGTAGCCCTGTGAAGATGCTAATGTTAGCATATTAATATTGATAAGGCCAGGGTGCTAATTGTCACAGGCTGTTGTAGCATGTATAATATTAATGTCTGAAGCACGTTCAGTTCAGTTTACACCAAGTATTCAGTCTTACTACTGTTAGCAAACCATAGACTGAAGTTGCAGGAAGTTACCAGCCAGCTTTTAGTACATCAGACATTGCATTTAGCGTAAGGCTCTCAGCGCTAGTATTGTGATAGCTCATTGACATGTGTATATGACACAATGACTCGAAGCAGAGCCTTTCTTATTGTTGCTAATTTTTACAGTTGTCTCAGTTTATAATTATCCCACCCTCCCTTACATGAGACACTTGCCTCTGTTGCACTAAAGAAGAGATCACTGTTTACATGTGCCCCTTACTTGTCTATTGTGTTTTACGTGTTTTAAATTGTATATACCATATTTTTAGTTGTAATGTTGTTATTGTTTGTATTTATGCTCTATTTGTATTTAATGTCACTTGTATGCACCATGGGTCTGAGAGTAACGCAATTTCAATTCTCTGTATGTCCTGTACATGTGGCAGAACTGACAATAAAGTTGACTTTGACTTTGACTTTTGATGAACATCAGCCACTCTACTGCATGCACTGATACATCAAAATAAAGTCATTTTATGCAACTCTGGGAAACAAAGCAAATAAAATTGTAACGTTAACTTAACAAATAAAAATTAATCAAAAGTCTAGGATATGTTACAACAATCCCAAGACGAAAGAGCAGGATAAAAAATAGTAGGGCTAATACTGATGTTTGTAATTTAAACAGTTACACAAATGAAAAATATTTAAAAAAAATTAGAGTGGGATGATACATTTTTCAGATGTGTAAGCAGTGCAGTGACATACTTCTGGTCCAGGTTGTTATTTCAACAGAAAAATTAGCTTTTAATAGGACCAATTTATTGCAACAGCTCTGAAGGAAAAAAAAATATTAAAAAAGCAGCATACACTGTGAGCCATTTCCTGTCTTACATGTTCCAAGCACTATTCCTGCACTGATTATTTACTGAAAAACTGTGCTTGTACTGTATGTTCTGGCCTGAGTCATTTACTATTGGCTTTGTGTGATAAATATGACCTGTCTCTGCTACTCTGGGTTATGTGCCATTGAGGGATGGAGGCTGTGTTTTGTTACTGGGGAATGAGGCAGGAGAACTGGCCTAGTAAATGACTTTAACCCTGGGAGAGAGTTAGGTTATCATTAACAGAGGCGCAACACCATTGCGCTGCTGTCAGAGCTCTAACCCGTGACACAGACGTGACAAGGACACGAGACGCTTCTCTACAGTTTTGACCTTGTGTTACTTTAGAGAGGCTGTGTTTGGCAGCTCAGCTGTTTGGCTGGCTGGTTTCCTTATTTTTGTGCTGCTTAGATTAATGCACCAGGTATGTCCATGAGTTTCAGGATGTCCGTGAATGCAAGTCGGAGAGAAACATGCTGACACATATGCACATATTCACACACTTTCTCAAAGGCTCGTTGTCAGTTTAAATTGACTTGGGTTGTATTCCACCCCTATTTTTAGATAGCTATCCTTTACCAAAAACTCGGATGTCAAATAAACAATGAACTGGTTGTATATCATTCATCAAACTATACACTTTGTTTGATGCTATAAAAATCCTTTGGAAAATGATTCCTTGTAGCTCAGATTGTAGCTACTAGATTATTAGTTCGTGTAACCTGTTCTCCCTCCTGGGTCATCACATATATTATTTTTTCCAAAGCAGCTGTATTCATAGTGACATGAACAAGGTGTCCTTTGGTTCTGCTGCCTTGACACACCAGCTTCAGCAATGTTGCACTGCAGGAGACTGCAATTTGTATCCTGTCCTGAGAGCTCTATGTTTTGCACTTTGCTTTTTCTTTTCTCCTTTTTTCAATCACTAGGTTTTGGTACCAAACATATTTGGTTAGATAAATGAAAAGTTGATGACAATAAAAAATTTGATTAAACCTGAACACTAATAAATTATGTGTGCATAGTGCATTCAAAGGTAACTTTGAATGTTCCTGACCATGGATCCTTATGTTAAGGATTGGGAGTAAAGTACATGTAACTATTGTCTTCACCAATGCATTAGGGCACTTACACCAAAGTTAGGAACTTATAGTATCTAACAAAAGTATTTAATGACCTGAGAAGCTACGGATTGGAAATGCACCGTGGATAAATTGCACTAACTTTTTAAGATATCCCAACTTTTGATGTTGCACATGAGGTTCAGATCCGTCTCAGAGTGAGATGTCTCAACAACTATTGATCAAACTGATGGAAAATGTATTCAGATCCAGCTTTAAAGTAACTCTAATATTTTTAGAGGTTCTCTTTACTTTTCCTGATGTGGTAATGATAGTCTCGTTTTACTTTTGTCATCTAGACTAATATGATCAAATTTAGTGCAGTTAGCTAATACTCTAAATTAAAATGGATATTATTTTCTGTAAACATTTGTTTTTTAGCTTCAGAAATGTAGCTTTAAACAACATGGTCTAAATAGAGCTCTCTGTAGACTCTGTCATTTTCCACTAAGGCCAGTCTAGTTAAAAATAATGCATTTCCATCCACTGTTGCATTGTTAAAGAACCCCTGTCTTCATCAAAGAAGCGCTAAAAAAGCCTTCCTTTGTCTTTGTCTAGCCCACCTGTCTTTATTCCACACAAACCTCTGTCATCCCAGCTGTCTTCCTTTTCCTCCCATGCCCATGTCTCTGTCCTGTTGCCTAATCAGTTTGTCAGTCCATCACTTTCTAAATAGGCTAAGCCAGTGCAGCATTGTTGTTGATTTCATACATGTCACACGACACAATTGCGTTAATGGCTCCATGAATAGATTTCATGGAGAGTTGGTCGGATTTGTTTGGGAGGCAGTTTAGAGACACAAAGACGCTGTCATCTCTGTTTGGCCATCAGCTCCAAAGCTCTCATTAGCAGATGATAGATTTGACAGTCTTGCTGCAAATGAAGTGATGATTTCTTTATAATGAACACATTAGAGAATTGTCGAAGATGAGTTCACTTTCTTTCTTGCTCGCTTGTCTTTTTCATGCTGGCGAATGGACTATTGAACATCAAATTTTTAATGCTGAATTTGTGTTTAGTTTGCTTTATAGTGTCTGTAAAGTAGACGGTTTGGGTCAGCAGTCGCACCACCTGGGCTATTAGAAGGGGAACATCTGAACTTTCTTTAGGGAAATGAGCCAGAGAAGAAGGCAATTTAGTCCGGTCACCTTAAGGCGAGTGCCTTCGCTGCTCCTCACTTTTAACACTTTAAATTACTTTCCAGGCTCAGATTGTTGTCCTTCGAGGTGGAAGTCTGGTGTGGAGGTTTTCTTAGTACAGGCTTAATGCTGACCCCTACAATAGGTGCCAAACATTAAATGTACAACTTATACAAAGTTATGAAACCAGCTTCTGGTGCACACCGTTTTGCTGCTTAACTCTAGTTTTTGTATAAATTGCTTATATTTGGAAGCATGAAATTTCCCCAGCTTGGGAGTAATGGGGTTATGAATGTCTGTCTCAGTTAAAAGGCTCGCGTTCCTGCACGACACTGTGCAGTACTGGTTTGTAAACTGGTTTGTGAGTCCAAGACATACTAAAAAGGCGAGACAAAATTTCATGGCGCGCCTGTATTAATATCTTTGCAAAATAGCCTTCATGCCATTTGTCTTGCCTGGCTAATGGATGGCATTTTTAATAATGACTTTATTGTTTTTTCAGGTGCTATAAAAATAAACAGTTTAAAAACAGCAAAAATGATAACATGACATCAAACAAGTTCATAAAAATCTGGCTTTAGGAGTGAGTGCAGGAAATCACTGAGCCTTATCTCCTCGGCCAGGTTGAGCGTGATGTCAGAAGCACGGTCTCCTTTAGATTTAAGCTCTGACTCTGGAACAGCTAAGAGCTGTTTACTAGCACATATGGGGTTAAGATCTCTGCTGTTTAGACAGAGGCCACACACTGCTGTTTTAAAAGTGATCAGTAAAATATTTAAATCAATTCTATAAGAAGAACATTTTGACAGCTGGATTATAACATCTGGAATTCGCACAATGTCTGCACATTTTGGAGTGTTGCTACTCCCTTGTTGGCATATACCTTGACTCCACTGCTTTATATTTTAACATAATCTTGGTTGAAATCTGGTTTGAGTTCAGTACTCTTCTCTTCGCAGCAGAAATGTTTGGTTTCCAAGTGCCTCTTTAGATTTCTTGACACCGTGGTTGTCTGATTGTTGGGGTTTTCTCTGTATTATTGTATGGTTTTCACCTTACATTATAAAGCCCCTCAAGGTTACTGTTGTTGTGATTTGTTGCTCACAAAATGCAATCTAGCTGGGAATACTGGAATAGCAGCACTGGGAATAGCAGTATTCTGTGTGCAGGTATTAGAAAATACCATATTTAATAAAGGTTATACAAAATAGGTCCTTATTTAAGGTTAAGTTTGGGAGGGTTTGTACCAGTGATGTTCTGGCATATTATTCACATGAGCATAAAGGTAATAAAATGTAAATGGTCTGGAATACTGGAATACATATACAAGGTGTCCCTGGATTCATCAGTCAGAGCAATAGTGCAACCAGTCCCAGTCCAAACTAGTCACATATGGGCGATATCCTTAGATTTACCTGTGATCTCACTATCTTAAGCAGTCTTGAGATTCCTTTTTGAGCATGTAGTGCTAATGACTGGAATGCTATTAACTCATTAAGCTACTGCATATTCTGTCCAGAGCAAGGCTAGGTGGACAGGCACCTTTTGTGAAAATGCACGGCTTTCTCTGTAAAAGTCAAAGTTACAATACAAAGAGTACAGCAACAAAGGCATATGAAATAAACAATGCACATATTTAATGTAATAAACATCTAATCTGACAAAGCCAGCGTGTCAGGTACCTTAATAAGTTGCACAGTAACATAACAGAGATCTCAGCAAAAAAGGCCCCTTCCTACTCGCTTACCGTTTTCCTTTTAGCAGAGCAGTTTTCCCAATAGCACAATCACCACAGTGATATCTGATATCTTTACTTGTAAATGTATCTACTACACAGCTTTAAAAGTAAACTGTTCTGCTGCTCTTTGAACATCTGAAAACAAAGACAGGACTGAAAGCTACATCTGAGACAAAAGCCCTGAATCTGAACTAACTTCAACACGAGCTGCTGTTGTAAAGGAACACGTTTAAAACTTACCAAGTAGCATTAAGTGGCTAAACACAACCACTGAGTAATAGCCTGTATATGTCAGAGACCACTGACTTTGACAGAACAAATCAAAAGTCTGGGAAGAAAAAATAGTGTGAAATTAGACAAAGCTCCTACATTTACACTTTATCAAAGGGGAGCTTGAATATAAATCTGTCATCCTGAGGCTCAGAAAAGTCTTGTTTTTCCTTTTTCCTGAAGGCACTTCTGCTGTTTTCAACCACCCAGCAAAACTAAGAACTACATTTCCATCAACCAGCCAGCAAACAGAAGCCAGCAATCACAGAATATTTCCCCACTTTGTGTTATCAGAGCTAAACTGACACACGCAGGGCCTCGGTGCGCTGCTACCTGGCTAGCTGCCACCCCAGCAGCCCTGTTCGCCGGTTTGTTGCAGACAGGGAGCCTGGGCCATTTGTGCATTCACTGCCCACCATGCCAACCAAAACTGAGTCATTGTGCTGCGGGGAGTTTCACTGTGGACTGTTTTTCTTGGATACTGTTACCGACGCCAGTGCAGAGAAACTTTTGTGCGCAGCGGCGCTGGAATTGAAGCTGTTTTGTTCACAGATAAAGAAACAACCTCCGCCAGCAGGAAGAGGGCCGCTGAGTTATGTAACCTAATGCGATTGCTTCACCTCGGATTGCTCCTTCATTCATTCATTCACTTTCCTAAAATGATAAGCACTTCACAAATTATCGGGAGCAGAAAGTTATGAATCATTTTCTTTTTGAGTTAGCCGCCCTGGGCCTGAGATCAGGCGGTCACAGCGGAAGTGGAGCACAGTTCAAAAGAAAACACACACAGAGAAAATAAAAGAACCTACAGTGTATGATATTGTTTCTGTTTAAATAATATGATTAGGTACTGCAGGCTGGGGAGTTTTTTATTAGTAATGACATGGTCACTGAAGTGATTATACAGATGATCCATGAAGACATTTACCTCATTAGTTACAAAAGTAGCTTTAAAGGCTCTGAGCCGAGGGTTATATGTGGAAGTTCTTTCTTTTCTCTTCTGTCTTTGCTTCATTTAATCACAGAAAATATACTTGTCGTATTTCTGCAATAAAACATGCTTCCTTTATTATTTTAGCATCAATATTTTACTTCAAAACAGTGCTTGTGCTTATGAATCATTGTCTCCTTTTTGATATGTCCCTAGTTAAAAATGCTTCCCTATGCGTTTAACTTAGCAGACAAGGAAACTAATGCTGGCTCTACTGTAAGTGACTGTAACCCTGCAGGTGACAGGGTTTAGGGTCTCTTTTAATTACTCTGTTGTCTCAAAGGCCAGATGTCGAAATAACCTTTCACCTCTCAGTATAACTCCCCTGAAATAAGCTGGGATGGAGAGGAAAGTGCTTATTATTGCGACTGCACGTATGTGAACACTAACCTGCACATCATTCAGGGATATAAAGGTGAGCAAACATGTGCTTTCAGCCTTCAGTGAAATATCTAGTGTTACCAAGGGAAATGCCCATTTTAATACCAAATACTAACACCTCTGCAATATTGTAGAAGACAGCTACACTTATAGTACTTTTCTAGTACTGGCAACTCAAAGTGCTTTAGACTCTAAAACACATTTCATCCATTGAAACATCAGTTCAGTCTGTACATTTCAAGCTCCCCACATGCACAACTTATAATCACCAGTTAACCTAACATGCACTGAACAGTGGAGGAAGCCAGAGCACTTGGAGAAAAGCCATTCAGGTACAGGGAAAACATGCAAGCTTTTCATACTAGATTCAAACCAGGAACCTTTTTGTTTTGAGCTAACAGTTCTAATCAATCCACCACTAACACTGAGTTACATTAGAAATCATTGGTGAGTGGCAAATTTTGCAGAAAGCCAAGCAGAGTCGATGACATACCCATAATCCCTTGACCACTTAACAATCAATGAGAATTTCCACTGTTTAACTCATCAACGAGACAAACTAAACCAGATTAAAGCATACGGCTGCTGCCTGTCTTTCCTGCACTAACGCCTCCTCTTCAGGCAGAGTGTGTTTCATCTTATTGCTTTTGCAAGTATTCACCTCTATTTGACCTATAATGTACTTTATAGAAGAAAACTAACTTTACAAAATAAATCTATAGTAAACAGTGTATTTATCATTAACTGACAGTGTCCAGTAAAAATAATGAAAGGAAATGATCATTTATTTGTTAATATTTGCGCACGTAAAAATAATATCCAAAAACAACATATATATTATTACATATAATTATCCAAAAACATGCGAGAAAGAACAATATAATTACTTTTTAACATAATACAATTAGGGGTGGTTGGTTAATGGGGCCACTTATTAGCCACAAAGAGTAATTCATAGTCAGCAAACTCACTATATGGTTAATATAAAGAATTTAAATGGGTGAACAGTTTGTATTTTTTACGCATTTTAATTAAAGTTAATTAGGAAATGAACCGCTAAATTAGTTTATTTAGTGTTTTCTTTCCTGATGGATGCCCTCTAGTCATTCCATACACACTTTTTCCTTCTCAGTCCAACTCCATATGGTGAAAAATCACTAGCCATCACTGGAAATGACTTCACTAAGGTAAGTGATGAGAAACGTAAGCGCGCTTTTCTTCATAATAAACCCAGTCAAGCGTATGTTAAATAGAGAGATGGGGTAAACGAGTGGGGAAGAAAATGACAAATGACTCAAATTGGCTTACGGTTTGAGTAAAACCTGAACAGAAAAAGACTAAACAGGCACAGTAGGTGTGTGTGTGTGTGTGTGTGTGTGTGTGTGTGTGTGGGTGTGCATACATGCTGTACTGGTCAAAGATGGCGTTAGGTGAAATACTTGCCTCTCTGGCAACCCCACTACCATCCGTCATGGTAGGTAAACAGCCCTCTGACACCAGCTGACACTCCACCAGGACCCCGATCGTCCTAATGTGCCACGTCACGGGTGGGCTTCTGTGGATAGTTAAATGAAGGACACACACTCAGATGCACACAAAAGCTCTTATACAGTACGCTTGAACACAGGAATGACCACTGTTTTCTTTTTTTCTGAGTACTTTTCTTAACAAACGAAAAGCAGATTCTCTGACTTTAACACATGCCCAGAATAAAAGATAACACACACATTTCCTCCTCACTGAGGGGTCAGTGTGGGGTGTGAGGTTGCTGGCAGTTTGTTGTCACATTCATGACAACAGTGATGGGGGTCTTCCGCCACCTGGCTTAGACTAGCACCTTATGCCAGATGTGTCTTTTCTGCAGCACACACTAAGTGAGCAGGAGTACTGCAGAGCGGTGGCAACAGAGAGGCTGAGCTCTGCAGCCGCAGAGCGACCGCCTCGTGACATGCATGATTGAATGAGCGGCGCATCTGCTCTCCTTCCCGGCTTCTTGCAATAACAAAGCCTGATTTGAAAATCCTCCGCCTAGGGCTCTGGTTCATGCTTCATATGTAGCTATACGGGCCAGAGCCCTATACTCTGTAACTGCTTCCAGTGCTTGTTAAAAATTTCAGCACGTCAGTGACGAATGTGGGGGAATTAAACTTTCTAGACGCTACATTGAGAAAATAATCCTAGCTCCAGCTCCTATTTTTTTTTTTTGGTGTGTGTTTATCTAAAAGATTTGTGTAACAGGTCATTGTAGAAAAAATATAAAACTCCTTTTTCGAGTTGGTTGACAAAACAAACTCACTTCAAGGTCCATTTGATATGATACTCTGGAGCTTTCAATCACCCGACCTGCAAGAGCAGATGGAGTTTGCTTGGCTTTTACAGAACTGTAAGTGCTCAAAATTCTACTTTTTGCTGTGCACTCTAAAGATTTCATTTCTGCGTGCTGTTGAAGATGATCTCAAATGATTGAAAGGACCACAATAGCTACTAAATGTCCCTTGAGGTGCTGAGATTTAATCAGTTGCCATTTTTTATGGTAACAAATGAACTATCAAACTCTGATTTCTTACCGTACAGCAGTTCAAAACAATCCTGAAAAATCTGTTTCCTGGTAGTTTAATGCAGTAATTATTCATATAATAAAGAAATAAAGAGAAGAGAGTGGCAATCATTGCCTTTCCACGTGTCTACAAATATACTGTGAAATAACTTTAATCACGTACTTTAAGATATTATATTCCAAGCAACATCTTATGAGTCTTTCAGTAAGAAAACAGTGCACAATATTGGCCAGATCCTTGTTTTGTCTTTATTTTGCAACAGATTTCTGCATATTTAAAGCAGGATGTCATGCACAGATGCAGACCAAACAAAGGGAGCTCATGTTTCATGCATATCTTCAGCATTTGCATCTGCTGATTCACTGAGGCCACAGAGTCAAATGATGATGGCAAGAGGCAGAACTTTATACGGATCTATGTGCTTTGTTTTGTGTCTGAAATCCACCCCATCCTAAAACCTGCTAGCCATTCCACATGTGTGGAATTGATCCTGAGTGGGGGGACTATTTTTAAAATGCTCACCTAGGACCTGACAAACACATGAGTGAATGGAAAGCTAATATTAAAAGGAAGTAAGCAAAGTGGAGTGGGAGTCCAATATCATTCATTTAACAAACTTTTTTAAAAAAACATAGACTTTATTTAAACCCACACTGAGGAAATTCACTTGTTACAGCAGCACAAGATTAGATTAAAAAATTTTTTTTTTGAAAGAAGCAAATAGGAAAAATAGTGTATAAAAAAGTCAAAATACTATCATATGTACATATGGTTACTATATACACCAGGAATTCTTTTTTATATACACATAAATTCCAGTGGGAGTGACTGGATCGCTAAATATGAGGTCAGAAGAAAAAAACCTTTCAGGGAGAAAACACTATCAATTTAACAATTTTGGGTAGTCTTAAAAAAATGAAGAACACCGACCAGCTCAGCAACACCAAAAGGCCTGAAAGCCCACAGAAGCAAACTGAAGTGCATGAGCATCTCATATGAGAAAACAGCTATTGGTGATATCCATGATTTCTAGATTTCAGACAGAAACTGACTGCAAAAGATTTTCATCCAAGTAATAAAACAACCCTATAATTTTAAAATTATGTTAGTTTGTCCATTTACATCTGAACCTCTGAAAATGAGGGATTTAATTCCTAAACAGTTAATCCAATACTTTTGTTTAACCCCTTTAAAGTCTACAATTCAATCACATGTTGATTATTTTATTTGCGGTTAACGCGTGCAGAGCAAAATCACAAAAAACTGTCTTTGTCCAGGTACTTATTAACTTAACCCTAATCCTGAGATGAGTTAAATCTCAGAGGGTTAATTACATTTTTAACGTAGTGCTAAAGTAGAATTTAAAAGTCAAGCTGTTATGCTGCTTTATGTATTTCCTCAGTTTGTCTGTACTCATTCCAGGGGACAGACAAATGGCTATGATGTCATGCTGCCTAATATTTTCATAGTGGAAACTGAAACACAAATGACCAACATACGTCTCCTCTAACAGTCAGCTGGAGCTGCTTAACTCCGGAGGAAAATGGCTCTTCTACACTGGCCTCTACAGAAAAGATGTAATCTCATGGATTTTCTTTGAAAATTAATGAGCAATATATTATGCTTTTAAAGCAACTTTCGGAACAGTTAAGAAAAGATAAAACTTTAATGATACCTCTGGGTAAACTGGGTCATTTCAGAAGAAAGGGAAGGTTATATTGTGCGAGAAAAGAGAACAAATACATGCTTGCTACAACACTTTGGTTGGATTTAACAGTCATTAAGTGAAATTCTAAGATGAGTACATATGGTTTCCACAGAAGTGCTGATTCTGTCCTTACTATTGTCTGCGGTGGATTGCCTTGGGGTAACTGGTATCAGGCTAACTTTACTCCAGAAACAGGCTGTCATCAGCTGGGTCCTAAATGACTTACAGCTCCCTAACATCGCTTTTACCCCAGTTCCAGTGTTTAACTTGTTATCAAGTCGTTAGTTCTTGCTAATCTTCAGGAGCTTCTGTCTAAACCTACCACCCTCCTATAAACATTTCCCGGTGGCTACTTGCAGTTGGATCCAGCATCAACACAGCAATACTTTTACTCTACTGTGTGCCTCTGAGGTGATCTTTCAAGGTAGTTTTAGCTTTGCAAAACCAGAAGGGTTGCCTGCTGTTGGCCATTAGAAAGAATTAAGGTTGACCATTAATTTTCACAATTTTCAGACCCAGAAGCTACAGCTACCTTCTATATACAATGTTGTCTACGGTAGCGAAAAGCTTAGTGGTGAATTTGTGTTTGAGTTAATTTACAAAACTGTGATGACAATGTTTGCAGAGCTCACCATTTGCATATTTCCATTTGCTATTAACATGTTTATTAGTTTAAATGTTTACAAAAGCCTCTTTTCCACTAGCACCTATTCAATTATGCTCAACACTGTTTTGGTCATTTTCCATTACAACTGAGTAGCACCTCAATGTGGACGGGGTCTCTGGTTTTTAGTTTGACTCCAGTTGAGTCAAGTAGGAAATGGTGGAAAAGAGGGTATGTGCACCTTTCGCAGCGGCTATAATAATGTGCTGATCTCTTTGGTTTTAGTGGTGCTACAATGCAAATGTACCATATGTCCATTTGCCACTATGTAGATTAGTTCTTAGTAATAATAATATGCTAATGTTTATCCGGTACTATATTATCCAAGCATCTCATTTTGGCATGCTGGCGTATGCAAACAAACTCTTATACCAAGTTGGGTTTACAGCTAATGTGAACATGTTTAGATGTTCAGATATTGGATCACAGGATAAATGCAAACGTTGGCATGTCAGTGGTGGACAAAACATCAGCAGACCATATCTGCCACAGATATTTTCATTAGCTTGAGAATAATCTCAATATATGCACCAAATTGCATTTAGTTGATCACATCTGGTCAGAAATGCCAACTTCACGGTGGCACAAGAGTAAAAGTCGCTATCAGAGAGTCACGTAAGTCTTTTAAAACACAGTATCTGAGTTGAAAGGTAAATGTGGAGGCATTTAACAGCAAGTATGAGCCGAGAGACAGTGATACAGAAATATTCAGGGTATAAACAAAGTCAGGAAGAATATATTCAGATTTTCAAGGAAATGAAGTGAATCCTTTCATGATGCTATCACAGTTACTAAAAGCCAGTAAAGAAGAATTAGAATCAACTGGAAAATGGATGAATCACTCAGTGCTTTGGCAAAGTTGAGAAGGGACAGCTGCTCTCGGGTCAGTTTAACAACCTGATTCCACTGAAAGCACCCATCAGTTAGTTCAGGCTTAAAAGATGCTAATGGGTGCCCATGTGTCGCACAAGGAGACAATGAAACAAGCCAACAGGCTCACTCTCACCTACATACCACCCCACGAATATACTGCCCTTGCTGTCGTTATCTTCAAATGACGAACGGATGGGTGGTCTGGGAAAGGGAGGAGAAGGTGATAAAGCACTGAAGTCTTGTTGACAGGTAGTTGCTCGATGGGCCAGACTGTGTCTGACAGGCCTGCCAGAGAAGTAGTGTTGACGTGTCTTGTTCTTTGAAGAGACAGCTGGGTGTCTCTCTGTCGTGGTCATTGCTATAGGAAGCAAATGAGCATCTCTTCCGCTGCCACAGTGTGTTACAGGAAGTTCTTGACATGTTGTGATGTATCACATTGTCTTCTTTTAGACTGATTCAGCAATACTGGGCTGAGTTGGTAAAATAGCATGTCATGCAATTTCCCAGTTGTCAAAAGTGGACAGAACCGGGATAAATGTCAAAGGAAAATGTTATCATATGAAAGTCAAACTCTGATCTCCACCTTTAAGCATATACTGTACGAGGTTTCCTGTTATAATAACACGAGTTAGTGAAGTGACAAGATTTATATTATAATTAGCGGAGGTGCAAAAGACCTCAAGTGCCTGTTACTAACATGTGCTTCAATAAGATTATTCCTTTAAGAGTTGTGCCACTTTGCAGAAACGCTGCTCCATCATTTAGCCTTTTCTGCAATGCTGCACACAATCTCACATTTTTATAAATGAGTCCGCTCGTTTTATTCGCCGCGTCTCAGCGCAGAGCGACCTTGAATTTACGGTTGGTTGGTTTCGGCAGCAGTGATGATGGTTGGAGGACCTCGGTGGGCTGCGGTGCTGAAACCCAATAGGGGCTCCATATTAGCAGGCACTGAGTGAAACAGTCAACAGCAGTGTTTCAGGGAAGCAGTGGAGCTTTAACACCTACTGTAACGCCCTGTACTGCTTCCTGCTCTGGATTACATCTAGGCTTAGGACACGCACACATAGATGCTGAGACTTTGTCTCTGTGTTGGCCTCTCGTTACCCTGATTTTTTTCACCTTTCCCACCCACTCGCATTCATGCAAGGGTTACTGAAACTGCAGGACTGCACCTACTCATGCTCACATAAGCGCACACACAAGCAATGACATCTAAGCTATTTCCCATCCCACTTAATACCTACTTGTTATAATCTGTTTGCAAGTGTTGTTAATGGACAACCAGCAAAACACCCAAAGTACTAAGCATTAGCAACATAAAACACACCATTTAGAACAGCCATGATAGGTTTTCACATACATGCACACACACACACACACACACACACATGCATGGCACATGCACCCTGATGGAAAGCCCCTTCTGTAAGCGCTGGCCTCATTTTAGTAATTACCGTGTGGAAGGTGTAATGGAAGCCTACCCCTTAAGCAACACACGAATGCAGACAAGCACACACATTCAAACACTTATCAGCATATAGAGCTACATATAAGTGTGTTCCCTACTTTCCCCTGTTAATTCTCACTGTTACACACACACACAGCATGAATTGTTCCTCTAGTCAGTCTGCCTATCAAAAATACACACAAACACACACACACAAACATATGTGCCATCTGTCAAATGGCCAGTCATATCTGTTATCAGCATGTCTTGGCCTGTCATACCTGCCTGTCGTCTGCAGTCTGTGTCCCAGAATGCTGACAAGATAAGCCTGTGTTTGTGTGTGCGCGCATGTGCGTGTGTGTTAGCGATAGCGAACATTTCACGCATCCCGCACTCACCCACTTTTAAGAGTTTCCCACGTTCTGCAGGGTTAATCTTAGTCCCACTAGGCCCGACTGAAATGGACAACTTCACAGAGATAGCACATTTTTTAAACCCACATAGACAGACTACTGTAGGGACAAGAACACAGCAACACGCTTATGAATACAAGCAAAAGGACACAGTGGATGATGTCACGCTGTAGAAACAGTTGTAGCGGTGATACAGGGCGCTCAGGAAACCATAACATCAGTTTAGTGCTGCATTTAATGGCATAACGGAGCATGAAATAAAGCCTGGTAATTTAAGCTGATTCTTGTTATAAGGGTGAAGTTGGAGAAAACAAGTCATACACTGATACTGACTTGGAACATGGCCTTTCTCAAACACACAAGCTCTTAGGAGCTCAAAGGCCACGACTCCTGAGCTTTATTCATTGAGAAACAAGATAAAAAGCATAAGAGCTGACTCTAGAGGTTTTTTTTCTGGGTGTGACTTAAAACCACATAATAGCAGATTATGTTGTTATGCAAAATCATAACAACGGTCGCTTCAAGGCGCTTTATATTGTAAAGACCTTACAATAATACAGAGAAAACCACAACAATCAAACGATCCCTATGAGCAAGCACTTGTAGACAGCGGGAAGGAAAAACTCCCTGTGAACAGGATAAAGCTGCCAGCAGAGCAAGGCTCGGGGAGGGGCGTTTATCTGCTGTGGCGAGTTTGGGGGTTAGAGAGGGAAACAGGACAAAGACACACTGTGAAACAGATCCAGAGATTAATAATAAATAATAATTAAATGCAGAGTGATGTAGAAACACACAGAGAGTGAAAAAAGGTGAGTGAAGACGAAACACTCACTGCATTATGGGAAGCCCAAAGCAGCCAAGGCCCGTTGCAGCATAACTAAGGGAGGATTCAGGGTCACCTGATCCGGGCCTTAATATAAGCTTTATCAAAGATGAACGTTTTAAGCCTAATCGTAAAAGTAGAGAGGGTGTCCGTCTCGTGGGCCTGAAAGCTGAAGACTCTGCTTCCCATTCTACTTTTAAATATCCTGGGAACCACAAGTAAACCAGCAGTGTGAGAGCAAAGTGCTCTATTGGGGTGATATGGTATTATAAGGTCTTTAAGATAAGATGGGGCCTGATTATTCAAGGCCTTGTGTGTGAGGAGAAGGATTTTTAATTTGATTCTAGATTTAACAGGGAGCCGATGATCCTAACGAGGCAAATTTTCAGAAACTAAAAATGACCATTCAGTTAGGTTTTTCAGCTTCTACATTTGAATCTTTAACCTTTGAAAAGATGGTGGTCGTTAACCAATCTCAAACTCTACCCTTAACCTAAACCTAGCCGTAGATGGGTCATCATTGACCCGGTGAATGTTAGAAGGTCAGTACTGAACAAGTTTCAACATTATGCATATTTTATCCTTTAATAACAGCCTGTCTTTTTCACTCCCCAAAAACCTGCTCTTGCACAACAGAGGTTTTCGCAAATGCATTCTGCAACCCCCTCC